>APFE030799400.1:410-90802 GCA_000404065.3 Pinus taeda
ATTGTTGTGTCCCATAGAAGCCCACTATTGTTATTGTTGTGCCCTTACATTATTATTGTTATGTAGGCTTTGATTATATTGTGACCCCTTAGACTCCTATATATTCCAAGGAGGTCTTATCATTTGAATCATCCAAGAATTATTCATTTATGTAATGTAAAGTAGGTTTCACCCTCGAATAGGATAATGTTTAAGTCGTTGGTCTATCTTTTCTTCTATTTTGTGAGCTGGTTGCATAATATCTTCTAATCATAGTTGCTTGGTAGTTACTAGTTGGTCTTGATTATTATTAACAATTCTAACCAACCATTCATTAATATCATCATTTGAAAAAATAGTTAGGTTGTCAAATTCATTCCCCTACAATGTTTTGATAACATTCAACTCTTCTTGCAACATGTCTTTTAGAATCAACATAGAAGCTCTAATCATTTTGGCCCCCTGTAATTCATCAACAACTTTTATATCCTTGAAGAAATTTTTTCTTCTGTGGTCATCAACATGAGCATTTAGAAATAACATATTTTAGTATTTTAATCCTTTGATGCCAACTTGCCTTGATCGAATTGATCTTGTTCTCGAATGGAAGACCTTGTTTGTTATTCAGGAAATCAATAAGAGTATTGATTTTATTAAGAAAAGTACTTAAATAATTTTCAATGAATTGTTGATGATGCCCCAAATATTTTTTTCAAATATTAGAAAAATAAAGCAATTCTCTTAGACAAATTACTTAAGTGTAAAACCATGTGCTCAAAATCACCACAGTTTGGTTGGGGAACTTTCACTCTTTCACCGAGTCAAGTTTTACCTAACTATATATGCAATAAGGGGGAAGAAAAGCAAGACCCTATAGAGTGAGGAGTTTCCCTCAAAGCAGTTTCTCGACAAGAAGCAAAAGTTTTGTGCTTGTTGGATTAAAGAAAAGAAACAGACATTTACTATCGAGCAAATATGAGATTATGAGGGAAGGGGCATATTAAGGAAGCAATGAGCAATATGATAGGTTATAATGGGTGCAGTTATTAAAATTTTATTTTTTATTTTGTCCAAGCAATATTTTCAATTTAATATCTTAAATAAGGAAAATCTTAGAGGTTAAATCTCACTTATGGGATAATTTTCATGTTTTTTCCCCAAAAAATATTCACGAATTTCTATTTTTTTTTATGAATGGTCCATATTTTATAAAACACAAGTATTTTGCTCTAGAAAATGGCAAAAATTTCTAGAAACTGTATAAAATTCTTAGTGTAAGAAGATTTTCTAATGTTACTACACTTTAAGATAAGTAGGGACCATTAAAAGAAATCTTGATCCTAAAGAAACAAGTTTGAGAGATAACACACAATGTTTGGAGTTGGTGTGATTCTCTATTCATGCATTATTTGGTGTGAATATTTTTCACAAGTATTTTTTAGAGTTGGTGTGGTTGTCTCTTTTTATACCATTTGTTGTGACTACTTTTTGCAATCATTGTGATTGTCTCTTTTTGCACCATTTGATGTGACTGTTTTTTTGGAGTTAGTGCAGTTATTTTTTAACATTGCCTTTGGAGTTAGTGTAATTATCCATTGGACTATCTTTTGTGAATGATGTTATTGTTTACTTGAATAATATTGTTTGGTGTGATATTTCATTGTGACTAACATCTTTTTGGGAGATTGGAGTTTGGTGTGATGCATTTGGAGTTAGTGTGATTCTCTCTTACACAAGTCAATTGACCTGATATTTGTTTGCACATTATTTAGTGCCATTGATTGTTTGTGGTACCTATTTTTATGGAGTTTGGAGTTGTATGTATTTGTTTGAACTTCATGTTTGGTTTTGGTGCCATTCTTTGTTTGAAATTGTTTTTGAAGCTATGAGATTGTGTGATTGTGCATTTCTATGGTCATACTATGTTTACAAGTACCTATTTTGTCAAGTTTAAATTTGGTGTGATTATTGAGTTTGAAATGGTGTATTTGTTTGTTTGCACACTACTTTTGACATATGTGTTTAGAATTGGTGTAATTTTTTTTTAATAATTATTCGTTTACATTATATCTCAAGATTTTTTTTAAACTATATTTAAAGTGATACTAATTGTTTTTTACATTATGTGCCAAAAAAAATTTTAACACTACATTTTAGAGTGATGTGATACTATTTCAACAACATTTTTTTAAATTAATATAATTATTTATATTTGTAAAATTATTCTTTTTATTCACTCTGTGATATTCTATTTATTAAAGTATAAATATAATAATAATTTTAATATAAAATATAATAATAATTTTAATATAGTAACCGGTGTAAATGAGATATAGGAGCACAGCTTTTAACACCATGGATACTTCATCCACTACATTTATGTCATATATAATTAATATAATATTGTTTATACTACATCCAATACCATACATATTTTATGTATTATATTAAGAAAGCTAAACCCAAAAGAAAAAGGAATTGAATGTCAGCCTAAGCTTTATCCTTGAAAAAATTAGATGTATGACAACTTTATAGTAAAGCTGTTTGAAAGCTGTTTGAAAAACCTTATATTTATGACACCTTTAAAGTAAAGCTGCTCCATATCAAATATTCCAAGAGTATAAATACATATGTGGTCACGAGAAGAAAAATACAGTGATGCAGTCACGTGTGATATGTACCCACTCTGCAGCAAAATTATAATGAATGTAAAGCTTTTCAGCCAGCCAACATCACAATAATTTGGAAACTCATCTATGACAGATCTTGCCAACAGATTTACAGTCCAAGGAAACACAAACTCAACGCCTGTACCAGAGTTTTACTGTGGAGCTAGAAAATTACATCATAAAAGCCAAAGAATATCAAATATATATAGATCCCAAAGGATATCAAATATATTTTGGAAAAGACTACATCATCATATTACAGAATTCTATTGCCAAATTAGTCTGGTGTTTAGACAGACTCGAATGTTGAATCGTACACTCCACTGAAATCATGACCAGATCGTGGACCTTGGTGGAATTTTAAAGTACAGTGACACATGAAAGTAGGAAGTACTTTTTTAATGCTGAACGAAATATGTAACACAGTGAATGTCACTGTAGAAAATATCTATACATTCATGAATCATAAGTAATGTAAGGTTAAACCAGAGCCTAACCACTGTAATATTTGCAAGGCTATACTAGAGCCTAATCACTGTAAGGGGAATTGATAATTGGGTTGGTAAGTATTCCATTTTTGCAATACAGATGAATTGGGAGATTTGAATTTCAAACCTAAGTAATGGGGAAGTATGCTCTTTTCACAGTACACAGTACAGATGAATTGGGGGTTTGAATCTCAAACCTCTTAGTAAATAACACTTCATTTTCACCAGCACTGCTAACTTAAACTGCCCACAAAAACTTCGAACGTAATGGGATTTGGGATTTGATATTAAGCGTTGAATTGAGTGCAGATTTTTCTGATTTCGCCCTGGTTTCCTGTCTTGACACCAATGCTGCTCATCTTGTCCATGGCCGCAGCGAAAGCCTGGAAGAACTGAGTTTTGTAATTGGCAAAGTATTGGACGAGATATTTTGTACGTGGGTCTGAAAAGAGAGCTTGGTCGGTTCCAAGAAGCCCCATTTTTAGCTGCAGATTCTCGTAGTACACGTTGTCGAATGCAAATGGAGTGTTCACATCAAATGGT
Source organism: Pinus taeda (assembly GCA_000404065.3). Taxonomy (NCBI): domain Eukaryota; kingdom Viridiplantae; phylum Streptophyta; class Pinopsida; order Pinales; family Pinaceae; genus Pinus; species Pinus taeda. The sequence continues at coordinate 4,090 of APFE030799400.1, forward strand.
ATGATGATGTCTGCATTGCCACCCGTTTTAGGACAGGACATCTTCAGAGCTTTCAGAAGCCTTGGGTCCATGGAAGGGTCTGCCATATTTGTCCTGTGGTAGTTGTATAATCGATCTAGGAATCCATCACAGTGAGAGAAACCGATGGTGTGAGCACCTGCAATGCATAGTTAAATGCTAAGATCAAGATATTGAAAGAAGGATAATGTGTTTAAATTAATATTATTTTAACAATTAAATAATTAATTTATGAGAAAAACTTTATGTAAAAATCACATTTTATTTCATTTTGTCTATGCATTTAGAATCAATAAGTATGGTTCAGCAAAATTTGTGTTACTATGGAACTGGTTAGCTTAGTTCGGAACTTTAACAATAATGAAATAAAATATAATTTTTTACAGAATTTTTTTTTTTATAAATTTGATATAGATCACAGAAACCTTAATTCTATAAATAAAATCAGTTTAAGCATGGATCTAGTGATAATTTATATGTATAAGATTAAAATTATAATACATATTTAAAAAATATAAAAATTAATCAAATTCTTTAACATTTATTTCTATATGTAAAAAAAAACATTAACCATGTATTGATTTCTCTGCTTAAAAAAAAGAGTGATTACACCCTAATCAATCAATCATGAGACCTGAATGTCCGGTTAACAATTCAAATGTCCTGCAACTTACATAGCAAGCAAACCAATCTTCAAGTTTCAGAGACAAGTAATTATTCCAGCCCAATCCTGACCTGAATTGGGCTAAAGTCAAAATGCTATGATATGATCCAATAATTTCAGTGAGCCCTACAATTGTGCAACCAAGGAGCTCTGGCATTTCATTGATCAGCCATTTGATGGTGCAGTAGCAATTATTAGAAACTAGGCCAAAATAAAAAAAGTTATAATAAGTGGTACAGTACTAGGTAAAATGAGGATGTTAGAGACTTGGAAAAGAAGCCTGCTCGATTCATCAGAAGATTTGGAAAAGAGACCTCTTTGAATCATTACAGGCAACTGTTTGACATGTGAATACCTAATCAGCATTTCCTGTATCTTTAAAGTATGGCGAGCTTTCCACCATGTGAGAAGTGAACACCAACTAAAATTCTCTCTGAACCTAAGTTTTCTTCGCCCAGATACATTGAATTATAGACCTGTATTGAATTTCATTTCGTCTTTTCATCCATGAATGAAGAAATAAACGATAAGGGTGTTCTGGAAAATTTGCTCACCAGATAGAGCTACCATGTCTGATCTGTTTAAGCCCTTTGAAGCAAAAGTGTTTAATAATAGATCGACATTGAAATAAGCTTCGGGGAGATTGCCTTTAACCCGACTTGCATTAGAAACTCTTCCATCTCTTCTGCCTTTCTTCACTGGATAGTTAGGACCTCCTGTCTATATATGTGTATGCATGTATCAGCAACCAAAAACAGTGATTAGTCCTGTACAGTGTACATGAGTAAAACAAGAGAAAATTACTGAAGAATATAATCTCAAAGCCTGTCGATATGTGTGTGCATGTATCAGCAAAACCAAAAACAATAACAATAATCAGTCCTGTACAGTGTATACCACTAGCTGGTCAAGATTGCTTAGAATATAATCTCAAAGCCAAAGGAATGAGTGGTATAATCTCAAAGCCAAGTGAATGACTGGCCTCCAAAGTATTGTTTTTCTTAAAGATACCATCATTTAACTTCAACTTCAAGCTGAACTTGACCAAATTAATCTAGCTATCAGAATTTGAAATAGGTTGCAGAGACCAACTTCAAAATTCACTCACCAAAGCAACAAAATCCCTAGCTGCTATGGCTAGAATGTCAGCACAGGAGACAACACCAGGACACTTGGCCTCCACAGCTGCTTTAGCCTGGTTGATAGCATCAAAGGCATCAACAGCCAAGTTTTTGTTATCATAAGCGTCTCTCTCAGCCTGGTGTTTTGGAGTGGAAGAAATCAGCACTGATGCATCACAACCCTGTATTAAAAGATTACATCAAGCACATTAATCCTTACTCCAAAAACACAATACAATGAATATCAATGCCAATAAAACTATAAAACTTCACTTGGACGTGTCTGCATATTCTCTTACAGTGAATCAATTCATACACCACCATCTTGTATCTTAATTCCTATACATGTATTTCAGAAAAGAGAAAGAGCATGAGCATACATCAACAAAACAGTCATGGAAGAGCAGCCTGATAGTGCCTGGGGCTGACTTAGGTGCCTCTGCAAGCTTCTGCTTAGCCACACCCAACACTAAGGCCTCCACATAGGGACAAGTCTTTGAGTAGAAATTCTCACTGAGCTGAGCATCTGTAATTCTAATACAAATAACCCAAACAATGATCAAATACCTAAGTATTCGCACGCCCATTATACCAGCCCAAACATTCAAGGAAAAGGGCATTTGAGCTCTAATACCGAAAGCCTCCACTCCCTCCCCTTTCAATATTGAGCTTAATTAAATACAGACGAATAGACGACAAAAGCAACAGTACAAAACACGCAGAGACTATTCTGAAGAAGAAGGAGGAAAAAACTATTAACAACATCGTAGCCCGTGACAGAGCTGGGAAAATGAGCCCATCTATAAGACTATATATATATATATATATATAAATAACAGAGGTCTTAGGCATGAAGATAAAATAGAGGAAAAAAACATCAAAGCCTTCAACGACTCAACGCCAAATACACCCTATGTCTAATCAATCTGGGACGATGAATCATCTGTGATCTTTGACCGCTAAAAGTGGGAAAACGAGGCTGTAATCGATGAAGGCTTCACTGAAAATGGTGTTCTGGCCGAAAACAGTTGAAGGCCATGTAATTAATGACGTAAGAAAGAAAATATAGGCAGGCATTAGGATCCGTGAACGGTAGCGTAAGATAAGGGGCATTTATTTATTCCTGCCTTTTTATGACAAATTTGGCAGGAATTTGGAAGCAGTTCGCTGGTAAAAATCACAGTTTTGGAAGGAATTTGGGAGCAGTACGCTGTTAAAAAGTGTCTCAACTACAAACTACAATCTTGTCTTTCAAAATCAAATTCTGAAGGGACCTGAATGACAGAATTGCTGTTTGAACCATAAAAATATTCAAGGTCAACTTTCTTTAATCTACTTGATTGGGTTATGATGGCTTTAGGCAGCTTAATCATTAATCATCATAGATTGGGTTACATGGTTTTGGGCAATTTAATCATTAGATTGGGTTAGATGGTTTTGGGCAATTTAATCATCATCACTTTGATATAAAGTATTATATAAATTATGAGATTTTAAGTTAAAATCTCTAAATCAATTTATTTTTACTCCAAAAAAATATATGTATATCAATAAAACCCAAATTACTTATTCGACTTGATACTCAACCCAAAAAAATTGCCTGGTTCCACGAGAAAAACATCGAAAAACAAACCCATACAAAAGTCAATTATCAAATGGCCTAACCAGTCACCCCAAATTGAACAAATGATAGATTATCTTATATAATATATGCCTACAGACTTGGAATGATTTGATTATGTCCAGGATTCCTTCGGAATCAAAGTTCTAATAAATGAGAAATCCCAATCTCAGAGCAGATCAGACTTCTGCAATCTGCTCAGAATCTTTTCTGCATCCCTATTTCTATTTCTTTTAGTTATTTATCTGAAAATTGATCGTACTTCATTGAAAATCAAGACTTTGTATTCATTCCACTCCCATTGAAACGCTCTAGAACTTATTACTGTCAGAGGCAAACTTCTGCAATCTGCTCAGAATCTTTTCTGCATCCCTATTTTTGTCTACTTCTTTTAGTTATTTATCTTAAAATTGATCGAACTTCATTGAACATCAAGACTTTGTATTTATTCCACTCCCATTAAAATGCTCTAGAACTTATTACTGTCAGAGGCAAAGACATTAAAAAAGGGAGTTGTCTATAATGCGACTTTTTGAAGATTCCGGTGACGGAATCCGGTGGAAGAAATTGTGGTTAAATCTTGATTTGTTGCAGTTAAAATGGTTTTTTAACTGCATATTTGGATTCAACACTCTGGAAAACCTCTGGGACGCTTTGATTGTGCAGAAACTAGCTATCAAACTTGCGATTCCAATAAATTGCTACCGGATTTTGACCGGAAAAACCCACCGTAAAGGCTTTCAAAAAGTCGCATTATAGACAACTGCTTAAAAAAGTATACACTTAGGAATGGGACTGGCTTGGATTCATTTCACTCCCATTGAAATGCTCTAGAACTTATTACTGTCAGAGGCAAAGACATTAAAAAAGTATACACTTAGGAATGGGACTGGCTGATTCATGAGCATCAATGGGGTTGCTTTTAGTGATTCTGGGATGCACTGTTCAAAGAAAACTACTTTGTTGGAGAAAGCGCCAGGTAGTTCTATAGCCCCAAGTGGTGATCTGCATGATGTACACATGAAACTGAGGAGAGTGGTTTAGAGAGCCCACAGCATTTATTTTCCATTGATTTTTGCTTTGAAGAGTTCACCAATCCTTTTTCACAAGAAACAAACTCATCGTTGTTTCTGAGGTCAATTGGTGTCCATAGCCACAGCATGCTACTGACAGGTTGTGCAAACAGAGCACACACGGTAGTTTGATCTTCTGAAGCGGTGAGATCACATGGAAGAACACGGTTGGTTCAGTTTCCTGAATTGGACTAGATCACATGGAAGAGGTGCTTTTTCTCAGATGTGTCTTTATCAAAGCATATCACATAGAGGCAACGGTTTATGTCTTAAAAGCGCTCACAGGACAAGGCATTAAAACAAGATTCTAGACATTATTCAAACAATATTCTAGACATTATCCAGTAGATAAGGTTTTAAAACACTTAAATTTTGTAAAATATATCATTTAAAATTATACTTTTAATAATTTTTAATCAAATTTTAAGTAAAATCAACTGTTAAGAAAACCAAAACTTAATAGTGAAACAAATAAGTACACTTTCAAAATTTCAAGGACCATTGATGATTACGGATATTCATTCATTGTTAAGAAAACCAAAACTTGAAAGAGTGGAACAAATAAGTACACCTTTACAATTCCAAGAAGGCCAATTCATGAGTAGGGACATTCCTTTATTCATGGTTTGTCCAGTGGATGCATATAGCACTTGTTGTTTGGCCAAAATGGACCATATTAGTGGAAGTGTCAAAACGATGCTTTGGTCCAGTGGAGACATGCACAAATCCCAAAATCCAACTTCTAGAGCACATGATCTTGGTTGAGGACCCACATGTATATGATGGTATGTGAACTTTTCATTTTCAAAGTGATTGGTTGTGAGCTTTGTTTCTTTCAAAAAGTAGTTTGCCCACATCATAGTGAACTCTTCATTTTCAAAGTAATTGATTGTGAGCTATGTTTCAAGGTTCATAAAACAAATCAAAGATGATAACTTCAAAATGCAGTTTTAAAACATATTTTTTTATGTATTCAAAGTATGAGGAAGAAAGTCTGGACCACTTTCTTATTTGAACCAAGCAGAAAGAATCTTTGGATTATATTTATTTTTTTATATTTAAAAATAAAACTTTATTACCAAATAAAAATATAAAAGAAAAAACAAATAGTATAGCATTATGTATAATTATAAATAACAGTTACAATTGAAAAAATAATTAATGTCAAAACTAATTATTAAAATAAACAAACTTGAATTGAAATCTAAGTCTTTGCATTAACTTGCACAGTATTACTTTATAAGCTTTTCATTGTATATGCACTATTGACCAAATGTAATATGCATTATTATAAACAAACTTGAATTGAAATCTAAGCCTTTACATTATTTTTCATGATATTGCTTTATAAGTTTTTCTTTGCATATTTAACACTGCTAAATTTTAATAAATTTTATTTTTGAGTGTTTATAATTTTAAGTAATTTTAATGTTGTATGTTATTTGTTGTATTTTTGAGTGTTTATAATTTTAAATAATTTTAATGTTGTATGTTATTTGTTGTAATTATGTGTTTTTTTATTGTTATATATATTTTTTTTAATTTTAGAGATAAAGAAAGGATAGAGATGTAATTTTAAGTATAAATTAAATTTAAGTTTAAAAGTGGAGAAGTGATAGAAATGTTATTTGAGACATATTTACAAGTTGATCATATAGTTAGGAGATGCAACATCTATAACTTCATATTTTGAACTTAGTTATATTGTGTTTTTGTGATTAGATAATAAGCATGCTAGTACTTATAGGAGAGTATTTTAGTGCAAAGACACATGAACTTCTACTATTATATAAAATAATGTATTTTTATTTTGATGTCACTTATGTATGCATAAGCATGTGTAACTAATGAGTCTAGGAAGAGTCCCACATCGACATTGTTAGGTGAAGAGATCCAAGTCAATTACTAATGCTTTGTTATAATGAATGATGATGCTAAGTGGGATTTTGAGCTAGGGAGCATTTCTAGCAAGGGCAACTGTGAACCTTAGTTTTGGTAGGAGAACTTGACAACTAGATAATGAAGGGGACACTAGAATGTTTACTTTGATTAATTGACCCGCATTTGGGGGCACCCACTCTTTTTAGGACTAATTAGGATAAGTAGTGGAGTAAAGGCTCTAATCCTATGAGAGAGTGTGATCCTTAATCACCCTAATGAAGCATACTTTCTCTTATTGAGTTAAGCACTCAACTTCCCATGGTTTCTAATCTGTAAGCGAGGAAGGCTAGAGATTTTTCATAGGGTATTATGTTAGTTTGATGTCTATGATGTTGATGGGGTATGATAAATTCCTAGGTGAATGAAAATGCTAAATTTTGTTTGAATGATGAGGGATAGTTGATCCCTGAAGATTGATATATTAATGCTTGTTCACACTCTTTGTGTTATTGTTACCTGTTGACAATATGGTTGATAATTGCTTAAGTTAATATTTTGGAGTGGGTTACTCTTGTGTTCATCCAGATTCTTTAAATTGGTCTAAACAGTTGTGTATAAAAGAGATAGACAAATATTTGTTGGTTGAATGAATACATGCACTAAATAACTTGGCTATTAGGTCAATATTTACCTACAAGCCCAAGAGGAATAACTCAATGTACCTACATGCATATACTTTTATACATACATACATATATATACATAAATTGAATGGATTGGGCTAAGGCCTTGGTAAGCTCAGGAGGGGTAGCCCGAAAGGGCTTGCAAATACTCTTGTATCACCATAGACTATGCGTCAGAGGTCTGGGTAAAGTCCCTTTACACATACATTAGCTGTGGCCAAGTGTCGCAAGGCTGGAAGTTCAAGGCCCAGAGGAGTGAAAAGGGATGCAGGCTTAAGTTTCATGCGACCAAGTGCCATGTCCTTGTAGAAATATGGTGATAAAATTGCAATTGCTCAAGAAATTTAATCTAAATCAAGAGACACAATTCTACCATACTGTTCCGTGGAAATTAGTTCACAATTTAGAACAACATTTGCAAACATGCATCAATCACATACACAAGTACACACATTTGGCTAGGGGAAACCAACTGGTAAAAACCCCTTAAGCCTGCTTGCATTAATCAGATAAATAGAGAATGTATTATAATTTCTTGCTCACTTTGAGCACAACCTGCAAGTGAATAACCTACCTCTCTACTCAATGAGAAGCTCTGACCTAAACATAGTCAATTTCTGCCTCCACCTAAGCTCCTATTTCCTTGTGCAAATCTGAAGGAAAATGACCCCTATTTTTTAGGAATTTTCCTCCAACTGATTGCACAATTCCCAAGGTTGATCCTTTGATTGCATGCAACACCTGTACACTCAAGACTAGTCTACAACTTATGTTACACAACCTTGAAATCTCTACCATAGCTGGGAAACTCGAATTCTCTACATGCAATAGCTATTTTTGGTTGATTGATCAGTTTACGAGATGATCACTAAGTTAGATTGTTATCCCATTGCACAACTGACCTCCACCTAGTTCTATCAATAGTTAGAATTAGTTTAACTAAATACAACTAAAAATAACTAAACTGGATTGCTACAAATTAGCAATCACACATGCTTAACTAAACTACAAGCCCTCTAACTCAAAATTACTGAGCTAATTGAGTGACAAGAACCATTTCACCTCAATTAATTGTCTCTAAGTTGTCTATTGATGTGGAATTCAAATTTTCTCAATTTTGACCAAGGCAAAGTCAAATTGAGGCTTTCTTGCTACACTTATCAACACTCCCTCTTAACAAGAAAAGAATTATCAACCACCCTTATCATGCACTGTGGAATTGGAACTTACCTCTTGATAAAGCCTTTGTCAAGATGTCACCATCTTATTCCTCTGTCAGAATGTATTATAGCAAAAATATACTCCTCTGCACACAATCCTGTAAATGATGATAACATATATCTATATGCTTGGATCGATCGTGAAATACCAAATCCTCTATTGGATGTGGAGCCTGATTATATTCCTGATTCATAGGTCTTGTTTCAACCATGATGGGGGGGATACATGTTTGGAGCCCCCCTCCCTGGCAGGGGTTTGGGGGCAGTGCCCCCAAACCTAAAAATAGATGAAAATGTGCCTTGTAAAATATTGTAATTTCATAGTCAATATCGGTCATTCATTAGGCAGATAGTCTAATGGTAGAAGTGTTGTTTAATTTAGGGTTTTTCCCTATAAGAAAACCCCTCGATTTATATGAGGGAATTGTATTGTGGTTGTGGATCATTATTCTGAGCAAGAAAGAGAGAGGAGATTGTGTGAGAGCAAAGAGGAAATTACATCATATCTATTGTAGGTTGTATCTCTTCATTTTGTTAAATAATATAAAAGGAAGGACTGGTTGTTTCTCCGTGGATGTAGCCCAAATTGGGTGAACCACGTATATATGTGTCTCTCTTGTTCTATGCATTTCTTTATTTGTGTTTTTGTAATATTTAGTGTATTTCATTGCTCCATTAATTAATTTCTAACAAATAGTATCAAAGTCGGAGGATTTTTTGGTTGATAAACTGGCAAGAGAGAAGGGTTTCTTGTTCTAGCGGGAGCAAAGGCTGAGAAATTTAATGGCCAAAACTACCATTTGTGGAAGATGAAGATGAAATATTATATGTATCAAAAAATATATGTACCTACCATTAAGTAGAAAGACAAAGAATCCGACAAGTATGTTAAACGAAGAATGGGAGATTATTAACAAAAAAGCATTAGGAACAATATGGTTATGACTAGCAGCATCGATAGCCTTCAATATTTCAAAGGAAACAACAACGGAAGGTCTAATGAGGGCCTTGGCAAAAATATCTAAAAAACCCTCAGCCTCGAATAAGGTATTTCTTATGAAGCGTTTGTTTAATATGAATATGTCAGAAGGTGGATTTGTTGTTAATCATTTAAATGAATTTAATACGATTACCAGTCAGTTAAGTTCTGTAGGGGTAAATTTTTATGACGAAGTTAGGGCTCTATTGTTTATGTGCTCATTACCAGAAAGTTGGAATGGTTTAGTTATGGCCATTAGTAACTATGTTAATGGATCTAGCACTTTAAAGTCTGATGGTCTTGTTAGTGTCATCCTTCGCAAGGAAACGCGCGACATAAAATCTCTGATGAGAAATCAGGTAATGCTTTGACTGCAAGGACTAGGGGAAGAAAAATGGAGAGAGGGAGGAGCCCAAGAAATCACAGTAAGTCAAGAAAAGGCAAATCCAAATCCAGATCAGGCATAGTATTCTGGAAATGTGGGAAGAAAGGACACCTAAAGAAAGACTGCAAATCTCGAAAGGGAAAAGAAGGAGATGGGCAACAAGAGAACAATCATGAAGTGAACGTGACAGGTGATGTGTTGCAATATGCTTTGATTCTTTCATTATAAAATATTATTGATGCCTGGGTGGTGGAATCAAGGGCCTCATTTCATGCCACACTTGATGTTCAAGGAGATTTTGGATAGGTTCGTCTAGGTGATGATAAACCTTGTAAAATCGTTGGAATGGGTAAGGTTTTTATAAAACAACAAAATGGAAACTAATGGCTATTAAAGGAGGTAAGGCATGTTCTAGATCTGCATAAAAAACTAATTTCAACAAGGCAGTTGGTAGGTGAAAGTTGTGTAACTACTTTTATAGACAAAACCTGGAAGGTCACTAAAGGAGCCCTGATAATAGCAAAATGAGAAATGGTTGGTACATTGTATTTATGCAATAGCATTTCTAATTATGTAATGCTTTAACCTCCATAAGAGCAGATATAACACTCTGACATCATAGGCTCGGGCACGAGTGAGAAGGGGATACATATTCTTCACTCAAGAAATTTGTTTCCAGGTTTGAAGCATGTTGATTTGGATTTTTGTGAAAAATGTGTTTATGGAAAACAAAAGAGAGTTAGATTTATCATAGTTGGGAAGGAAAAGAAGAGAAAAAAATTAGAGCTTGTACATACAGAGGTATGGGGAATTGCTCAGGTACCATCTCTTGGTGGCTTTAGCTATTATGTTACTTTTATTGATGATGCAACGAGGAAAACCTGGATTTATTGTATTCGAAATAAATATGATGTATATGATACTTTCAAGAAATGAAAAAAATTGGTTGAGAATGAGATAGGAAAGAGGTTGAAGTGTCTCAGATCAAACAATGGAGGTGAATACTGTAGCAAAGAGTTTGATAACTACTATTCCAAGCATGGAATTTGCAGAGAGAAGACAATTTCATGAACACTGTAGGAAATGGTGTGTTAGAAAGGATGAAAAGGACAATCATGGAGCATGCAAGGTGCATGAAATTCAATGTAGGATTTCCCTTACAATTTTTGGGTATATGTTATAGATATTGTTTTTAATCTAATAAATAGAGGACCTTCAAGTTCCTTGGATGGTGGCATTCTAGAGGAGGCATGGACATGTAAAAAGGTAAACTACTCATTTTTAATGACTTTCGGTTGTGAAGCCTTTGTCCACATCAATAAAGAAAATAGAACAAAGATTGAGGCAAAATCAAAGAAATGTACCTTTATTGGATATGGTGTAAATTATTTTGGTTATCGCTTATATGATTATGAAAATCACAAAATCATTAGGATCAGAGATGTCATATTCAATGAAAAGGTCTTGTATAAGGATTAGATGCAAGGAAAGAAATAGGAAAAGGAAAACAAAGAATACATAGTGCTTGATGAGATCACAAAAAAAGTAAAGGTGCCTAGAAATCATAATGATTAGCAACCACAACAACCACAATAGAAACATGCACCTCAAACACCTAAAACTAGTGTTAGAATATCTACCATGATAAGTAGATCCTCTGAACAATACTCTCCTACATTATATTATGTATTGTTAACTGATTCTGGTGAATCGAAAGATATGAAGAAGAAATGCAGGTAGAAACCAGGAATAAGTGGGAGAAACCATGGAAGAAGAGATGGACTCCTTGATGCAGAACCAGACTCGAAACTTAGTCAAGTTATCTGTTAGTAAAATAATATTGCAGAATAAATTGGTTTGAATGTTGAAGGAAGAAGATGGAGGTAAACAGAAGTATAAGGCTAGACTTGCAGTGGAGGGATTTGCAAAAAAGAAAGTTATATACCTTGATGAATTTTTTTCTCTAGTTGTTAAAATGACTTCAATCAAAACTATTGAAAGTCTAGCGGCAGCAAAAGATTTGCATCTTGAGTAGTTAGATGTAAAGACAACCTTTATCCATGGGGATATGGAGTAAGAAATATATATGCAGCACCCACAAGGATATGAGGTCAAAGGGAAGGAGAAATTAGTGTGCAAATTGAAGAAGAGATTTTATGGTTGAAAACAAGCTCCAACTTAGGCAGTGGTATCAAAAATTTGACACTTTTATGTCTGAATAAGGTTATACTAGATGTCACTCTAACCATTGTGTTTATTTTAAAAGGAAAAATGATGGACACTATATTATATTTCTATTGTATGTAGATGGCATGCTTCTTGCAGGGTCTAACATGCAGGAAATATATGTGCTCAAAGGAAAATTGGCAAATTCATTTTCAATTAAGGATTTGGGTGTTGCAAAACAAATCCTTGGTAAGAGAATAACTAGAGACAAGAAAAATTGTAAATTAACATTGTCTCCGAGTGAGTAATAGAAAAGGCGTTGGAAAGATTTAGTATGCAGAATGCAAAACCAATTATTACACCTTTGGCTAGCCATTTCAAACTAAGTAAGAAGATGTATCCCAAGACCCAAGAATAGATGGATTATATGTGTAAAGTTCCATATGCATCAGTTGTTGGAAGCTTAATGTATGCAATGGTTTGCACAAGACCTGATATTGCACATGCAATGGGAGTTGTAAGCAGGTATATGAACAATTCGGGAAAAAAGAATTGGATGGCAGTGAAGTGGATTCTCAGGTATTTTAGAGGTACCACAAATAGGGCATTATGTTTTGGAGGTTCAAACATTTCTCTACGGGGATATTTTGATGCAGATATGGAATGTGACAAATATAGCATGTGGAGCACCACAGGGAATGTGCTTACTATAGGTGGAATAGTTGTCATTTGGGTTTCAAAATTGCAAAACATTGTTGCACTTTCAACAATAGAGGCAAAGTATGTTGTTGCTACAGAGGCTAGTAAAGAAATGATTTGGTTACAAAGGTTTATTGATGAGTTGGGAAAGAAGCAAGAGACGAGTAGGTTATATAGTAACAGCCATAGTGCCAGTCATCTTGCAAATAATTCAACCTTTCATTGCAAGACTAAACATATACAACTCAAATATCATTTCATACGGTCGGTTTTGGATGATGGACAATTGAAGTTGGAAAAGATACACACTAGCCAGAATCCCGCAGATATCTTGACAAAGGTTGTAACCAGGGAGAAATTGATTTGATGCTCAATTTCAATTGGCCTTCAAGAATAATGATGAAGATGAGAAACAACTAGGTCCAAAGTGGAAGCATTTTCCAACAAGTGAAGTAGTGACGGAGTTAATATAATCAATATCCAAGTGGGAGAGTGTTGTATGTGGAGCCTAATTATCTTCCTAATTCAAAGATCTTGTTTCAGGCATAAAGGGGGGGATTCCCCCCAATATTGCTTCCTGGGTGGTCTAGGGGGTGGGGGGGGAGGCTACATGCTTGGAGCCCCCCCCCCAGCAGGGATTCAGGGGCAGCGCCCCCAAAGCTAAAAATAGATGAAAATTTTCCTTGTAAAATATTGTAATTTTGTAGTCAATTTGGTTGTTCATTAAGCGGTTGATCTGACGTTAGAAGTTATGTTTAGTTTAGGGTTTTTTTTCCTAGAAGGCAACCCCTCGATTTATATGATGGAATTGTATTGCGGATGTGAATCATTGTTCTGAGTGAGAAAGAAAGAGGAGACTTTATGAGAGCGAAGAGGAAATTACAACGAATTTGTTGTAGGTTGTATCTCTTCATTTTGTTGGATAATATAAAAGGAAGGACTCATTGTTTCTCCATGGATGTAGCCCAAATTGGTTGAACCACATATATCTGTGTCTCTCTTATTCTATGAATTTCTGTATTTGTGTTTCCTCAATATTTTGTGTATTTCATTGCTTCGTTAATTAATTGCTAACATTCTTAGAGAGCTTAATGAAAATATGATGATCACAATAGATCACACTTGGATCCATCATACCAATCAATCCCATAAGTATCTTTATCATCCAGATCGTCTCACATGTTGCTTGAATGGCATCCATGTATTCAACTTCTATCGAGTTGAGTGCCACATACCTCTACTTCCTTCTGTACTAGGAAATTGTTGTGGACACAAAATTGAAAATTCCACCTGGTGTACTCTTTCGGTTGAATGGAATCCCTAATCAATCTGCATCTGTGAAGCCACACACCTTCACTCCCTTTCTCTATCTTTACCCTAATATGTATTAGGTAGAGCTTCTGAGGTACCGTAAAACATGTTTCATGTCTTCCTGTACAATTTGGTTGGCCTAACCATAGCTTGTCTCAACTGGTTGAATGCATATCACATATATGGTTGTGAGTTCACAAGATACATTAGTGAAACCATTAGCTGCCAGTAAATGGTAGCATCCACTTCTTCACCTGAAGTGGCATTCTCCTTTCTTCAATTGGTCACTAGAGGTGTCTCTATGGGTTTAAAACTCTCCATGTGAAATCTATGCATTATCTTATTGGCATACTTTCCTTAAGACACAAATAATTCCCCATCACCTTACCATACTCCTAGCCTCAAGAAGTAGTGCATGAGACCCATGTCTTTCATCTTAAATTCCCTTGCAAGGTCCTCCTTGCAAGAGCTAATCAACTACTCATCACCTGTTAATATTAAATCATCAACATATAAAACAATGATAAGCAATTTACCTTCTACAAAAATATGATAGAGGTTCACATCTGCTTCAGTTTTGGTGATGCCTTAACCAGTGAGATGACTATCGATCTTGGAGTACTAAGCTTGGGGTGTTTGTTTGAGACCGTACAATGCTCGCTTGAGTCTGCACACATGAGACTCCCAATCAAATGTCTCAAAACCTTATGCTTGCCTGATTTACACCTCCTTCTCAATAAAACCATTGATAAATGTTGTTTTTACATCTATCTGGTGGATCTTCCACCCCATCTGCATAGCAAGTGTAAGAAATGATCTAATGGATGAATACCTTGCTACAAGACCAAAGGTTTCCTCATATTCAATTCCCTCAACTTGAGAGAATCCTTTGGCCACAAATCTAGCCTTATACTTCTCTATGATTTCATTTGTTGCATGTGTAACCTTGAATATCCATCTCGAACCCACAACTGTTTTATCTGTTGGCCTTGGGACCACTTCCCAAACACTATTCTTCATGATGGATTCATATTCTTTCACCATTGCATCAACCCAAACAAGTTTCTCTACTTCTTCCTCAAAAGAGGATGGATCAATCTCTACAAGATCAATTGTTAGAGCCATGTATCCATTGTACCTCTCTGGTGGCCTCCTTTGTCTACACAAATTTGGAGGATCTCCCACATTATCTCTCCCATCCTGCACTAATCTATCAACTTACCTCGTTATATTTCTTCCTTCTCTAGATGGTTCTGCTTGAACGGATATCTCCACTCTGATCCTCCATTTGTGGCTACCCCACAACTTCGTGAGGCTCCTCCTTTAGAGCTAAAAGATCCTCTTCTAGTGGGATCTGAAGCTCTCTCTCAAGAAAGCACCTCATTGCTTTCTTCTCATCAAAATTTACATCCCTTCACACGCTGTCATTTTGAGGGAAGGTAAGTACACGTGGAAATTATGTGGAGTTTCGTTGTAACCCACAAAACTCCCAACTCTATTGTCATCCCAAGTTCCTTTCTTGAATATTTGGAGACATGGTAGTAAACAAAGGCTCCAAAATTCTTGAAATGACACACACACAAGTTTCTCCACGAGAAATCTTCCTCTAGTGTAATCATACTAAGAATCTGATGAGTACTTTGGTTCTGCAAGTAGACTGTTTGATTACACACCTCTACACACAAATGTAGTGGCAGGACTTGGTCATGTAGCATAGCTCTCACAATTTTGACATTGCTATGGTTCTTTCTCTCAACTACCCCATTCTGCTGTGGGTTGTGGGGTGTTGTCAGCTCTCTTCGAATGGATTCTTTCACACAGAAATTCTTGAATACATTTGAAACATACTCACCTCCATTGTCACTCCAAAGAACCTTCACCTTCTTTCCACTCTCTTTCTCAACTAGTGCCTTGAATTCCACAATTTTTAAAAATGTCTCATCCTTATTTTGCATGAAGAAGATCCAACACTTCTTTGAGAAATCATCAATAAAAATAACAAAGTACTTATGTCTGGAAGTGGAGGCTGTCGAGAAGGGTACACAAACATCAGAGTGGAATCTTTCCAAGACTGCATGTGCTTTGCTGTCTCGAACATGGAATGTGTATTTTACATACTTCCCCAATATACAATCTGTGCAGACATCTTGCTACTCAAGTGATCCTTTAGGGAGGCCCGCAGTTATTTGTTGCATAATATTTAAGGCACCATGATGCAAATGGCCCAATATCCTATGCCATATTTCACTGACATTGTGACTCTGCACTTTCTCTTCCTTACTACTTATGCAGCACAATCTTCCACATCAATTTTATACAGGTTCTTCACACTAACCCTGGTCTGCTTCACTTGCCTAGGAGCTATGTGTCTCAGAAAGTAATTACCTTTACTGAAGATTACATCATAACCATGGTCTTCCAAAGTTGCTACAAAGATGAGGTTCTTCTTCAGGCCTGAAACAAATATGAGATCTTTGAGGCGACGAGGGGATCCCAACTCCCTCTTAAAGGTTATTGTACCAATCTTAGTATCACTGTACTTTTCGTCATCCCCAAGCCCAATATGCATCTGGAGATATTTCTCCTCCAGGTCACTAAAAAACTCTCTAAACCTATCATGTGGAACGAGACACCTAATTCCAAGTACCACACACTCCCCATCATAGTGTTTTCCATGCATGCAATAAGGGTGAAGTCTAGCTCAAACTGTGAAGCTAATGCTTCACTTGCTACTCCTCCTGAGTTCTTCTTGCTAGAATATTTGTCTGGACACTTTGTAGCATAGTGCCTGAATTCATGACAATTGAAGCATTTTCTTTTGGAAAAGTCTTTCTTCTTGCCCCCCTGGTTGGATTCTAGTTTGGTTTGAGGTATATTCCCTTTGCCCTTCTTCTCCTTACCAACTAATGCAAAATTTTCTTCATCCTCCCCCTCGAATGAACTTCCATCTCTGGTATTCCTCCTCATCTCTTATTGTACCAAATCAAACCATAAGAATTCCCAATTCGGTAATTTCTCCCTCTCATTCACCAAGTTATGGTAGCTATGCCATCTTTTGGGAAGGCCTAGAAGAGCTAGGCTGACCAAGTCATCTCCTGCAACATTCACACCAACCTCTCCAAGCTCATCCCAAACTTGTGTAAATCAAGTGAGATACTACGTAATAATATCATTCTTCTGCATCTTTATATTTCAAAGTTTGTCTTTGAGGGCCAGTTTTATTTGGTCAATACTATTCTCGAATAGCTCTGTCAATGCCTTCCACATAGCAAAATTGATTTTCTTTCCCATTGAGACTTGAGACAATGTGGTCTCTCACTCCCTCCAAGGTCATTCTCCTCACCTTGGCTATATCTTTCCATTGGGCTAGGTTTTGGGCATCAGTTGATCCTAGTTTTGGAATGTCTATCTTGCCATATTCTAGCAATCCATTGTCATCAAGCACCACCTCCATGCGATCCTTCCATGCAATGAAATTCTCTAATCTCAGTCCATTGAAGGTCATTATCCACCCTCTGAAGAGATCCTGCTACACTAAAGCTGAAAATTCAAACCTCATGAAAAAAAACTTCGAAATTCTTGTTCTAATGTGAATACAACTCTGATACCATGTATAAATATGGTGATAGAATTGCAATTGCTCAAGAAATTTATTCTAAATAAAGAGACATAATTCTACTTTACTACTATGTTAAAAATAATTCACAATTTAGAACAACATTTGCAAACATGCATCGATCACATACACAAGTACACAGTTTTATCTAGGGGAAACCAACTAGTAAAAACCCATTAAGCCTACTTGCATTAACCATACGAATAGAGAATGTATTACAATTGCTTGCTCGTTCTGAGCACAACGTGCAAGTAAATAACCTATCTCTCTGCTCAATGAGAAGTTTTGATCCAAACTTAGTCAATTTTTGCATCCACTTGAGCCCCTATTTCCTTGCGCAAATCGTGAGGAAATTGGCCCCCTCTTTTTTAGGAATTTTCCTCCAATTTATTGTGCAATTCCCAAGGTTAATCCTCTTACTGCATGCAACACTTGTACACTCAAGGCTAGTTTACAACTGATGTTACACTTCCTTGGAATCTCCACCACATCTGGGAATCCTGAATTCTCTACATGCACTAGCTATTGTTGCTTGATTGATTAGTTAACTGGATGATCACTGAGTTAGAATGGTGTCCCATTGTTTCAAGTCCCTTCTCAAAAACATTAGTAACAAGGTGCTACTACACAATTTTGCACATTTTTTACTAAGCAAGAGGGCCCCACACTTTCGACTTAGGGACTTAGGGGCCAAATAGACTCTATTTAGCTGCTAGTGGAATGTGGGAGCCACCCACATAGGAGTTCGAATTAGTCATTCAATATGCTTGGAGCGAAAATCGAATGGGTGGATGGAGGGGCCCACATGAGGCTAAGGGAGCTCAAGGAATGATAAAGAGAGATCAACTCTCATTTTTTTTCATTCTAAATATTTCACAAACAAACTCACTCTTGTACGCTCTGTTGTTTAGTGAGTCTACTGGCTGTTTAGCCATGAGTTTTCCACGGGGAAGATTCAACCTCTACTTCGGGGGACCATCTATGCCCACCCTAGGGAGATTGTTCCACAAAGATTGCAGGAGTTTCTAGCAGCGATTCACATCTCATCCAACCATGTAGAGGAAGGGACTGTGTGTTTTCTGGGCAACAAGAAATATGCAGAGGTTGATTTAGCCACCCAAGAGGTCGAAACCCCAAAGTCAAAATTAGAGAAATTCCCTTATGGGTTTTTCTAGGTTTTTTCCAAGGAGTCTAAGGCTAAAAGGGCGGATTTTTTAGGGAATCTTTTGGGCACTTCCCAGTAGGCTGAAATTCAGTAGATGTAGCGGGAGAGCAGCTCCCAAGAGGCCGAAAATCTAGTCAAAATTAGAGAAATTCCCTTCTGGGTCTTTTTGGGTTTTGTCCAATGAGTCTAAAGCTAAAAGGGGGGAATTTTCTGGGCACTTTCCCACAGGCCGAAAGTTAGAAGGTGTAGCTAGAAAGCAGCTCCTAAGAGGCTGAAAATCCAAAGTCAAAATCAGAGAAATTCCCTTCTGGGTTTTTCTGGGTTTTGTCCAAGGAGTCTAAGGCTAAAATGGAAGAATTTTGTGGGCACTTTTTGGGCACTTTCTAGCAAGACGAAGTCAGTAGATCAACAGTTTACTTTGACAATGCAAAGCATAGTAGAGCAGTAGCTGAACATCCATCTTTCTAGCTATTCTACCAACTGGGTTTGGTCGAGCTTGTCCTTGAGACAAGCCTAGGTGCACTACTCCATTTATATATTGTCTCATTCTATCATATTTCATAATATATGGCTCAACAGTTCTAGTATTACAGTGTTTCATGGGTGTTTACTAAATGTTTTTAATTTTCCACTATTACACTATTTGTTTAATTGGTTTATCACTTAAATTCTGGTTTAGGAACATTACAGTGGTATCAGAGCCATAATCTTGGCTCATCCTATGGGAAATATTAGAATCAAACAACATGGCAGTCACCTGGAATGAGGTGGTGAGGATATAATAAATGATGATTGATGTGGGGAAGAAGTTGATTCATTGCTCAGTTGGGAATCTAGACATGATTGCAACTAATGTGGAGTTATTGGGGGAAAACTGGAGGGCATACCAATCATTGGGTCATGGCATTCAGGCATGCCTCTCTTTCTAGGAATTCTGTGAACTAAGGGGTATGCACAAACCAATGGAGATTCAATGGGATTTTGCAGTGATGATGAGAAGTATTAAGAAAAAAGATGCAAGAGTAGTTGAAAGGGCCATGGTTGGCAAAGAGATATTTGAACATACACCCATTGATGAGGTATTCAGGGTTATGACTGAGTTCTCAAGTGATAACAATGCACCACAGGTCAGTGATGTGCCGGCAGACAACTCCACTATTGTTGAGGAGTCGATATGTACAGAGGCCTCCAGATCTATGATAGAGTTGCCAAACAACAATCACCTACCACTGACTAGTGAGCATATCGTGCATATTGGATTGTCTATGGATGAGCAGTCGAAGGCTCATGTCAAGCCCGTGGTGGAGGAGGATGTGCAGTCATCCCTTGAGCTAGCCATTTATGAGGGACAACATAGAGACCACACGTTGGGATTTCAGCATAGTTTTCTTTAGAGGCACACTAACAGGATCTACAACGCTATCAGCCCATCCTTACACATTGGATTGAGAGAGGCAGAGTTGTCTAGACATACCAAAGGGGATGACCAGGTTAGCAGCACTGTTGGGTCACCTTTGCCCATTGGAGAGAGAGAGATAGAGCTACCTAGTCAAATCTCATGTGTTGACCTAGGTAGTGGGATGAGACAGTCAGAGTTGCACAAGATTCAACATCCACATGTTGGGCTTGTTCTATGTGCTAGAGTTTGTGCATTCGATCCCTCTCTTGGGGTTGGATGACAAGAGATTCTGAGTTGGTACCCAGTGGAGTGGGCTAGACTCATGGAGATGGTCGTAGTTCAAAGTAGAGCTCAGTGGGAGCTCTCAGACATCAAGGGTGTTGGAGGCCCAAGTTAGCATTGGGATTTAGCAAGGGCTTCCTATCCGATATCAGACATGCAGGATGGCTATGGCGTTGATGAGGTAGTCAAACCCATGCCTGAGCACATGCATTCCTTAGGGGAGCTCCAATTGACACTAGTGGCCAGGTGGTTTGTGAGCAGAATCCATTGGTTGTTTTGGCATGTTGGTTGCACATTGGGGGGTGAAAGATGATTAACATTCTCTGGTAGGAGCTGGTTCGAGGAGGTGGCATGGGTAGGCCACTAGACTAAATATTGTATGGAGACGATGTTCTCCAATTGAGATTTAAGACTCAGGGGTCACAGATGATCGACACAGTAGAGATATCCCCCTAGCAGGAGTGGAGTTAGGGTGCTCAGGTCTACGAGGATGTACGAGGGGACATGACGTGTGTCATGGTAGGGTCACTATTAAAGTGGTGAACACTTTGGCACATGCAGGATACCATATGTTACAGGGTGGTATGATAGTAGGTAGTGGTACATAAGACTACACAATGTCAGGTCGTAGCATTCAGTTTTATATAGAGGGATATGGCCTGATGCATACAAACCCAATTCTAGGCCCCTTAGCACCCAGTGGTGTGCAGGACCATGCAGCGACAAGCAATGGTCTGCAGAGGATCATTGAGATACATGGTGGTATACAATAGCATGTCGGTTTACACTATGGGGTAGGAGGAGTGACTCGCATCGCATTGAGGACGTGCCGGGAGTGATAAGTGTAGTGACACAAGCACGACACAGGAAAGGTACATGATGGTATAACCGTAGTAGGAGGTATCCAGTGGTGTACAGTGATAGGTTGTGGCATACAGTGGCATTTCATGGAGTGTGGTGTTACTTGGTGGTATGCAGTGACACATGATGCGGTGCAACGAGCCCTTGGAGCTTTGCCCCCAGGGAGACTTATGGATAGGGATAGTAGGTGTACCATTGGACGCAACTCACCTAGGATCGATGAGGACATTGTCGAGCATTTGGAGACACCATGTTTAGTGGAGGCAGGGCCTCGAGGGAGTTATCAACAGTTCTGAGGCAGAGAGAGGGTCATTTGTAGGATTACTCTTAAGCATTCTTGTAGACTATTTATCATACTCTTTGGGATATACCCACCCATCATCCTCTAGTGTTTCTTACAATCGTAGAGAGTTTGGTTGTTTCACTTTGACACTCTCCATTTAGGCAGTAGGGCATGGGGGACTCACCCTGGGCACTTGGATGAGACATCACGTGTCATGGGCCGAGAGGAGACTCTCCAGTTGAGTCACTTGGTAGGTGCACGAGTTCACAGTTACAGACTTAAGGATGGCATGGTTGATTGTCAAGGTAGCAAATGTTCCACCCCTAATTTCACACTTGGGGAGGTGACCGAGAGGGAGTTACATGGTGCTTTTTCAGTTGGACAGCTTGAGGCGTTAGGGGAGCATGAGATGTGGAGGACAATAGTCATTATTGGCAGGATGGTTCCTAGGTTTCTGGCAGTACCCGAGCACATCATCAGGAGCTGGGATAGCAGATCTCATTGTGTGAATTGGCAAGCAAAAAACAATTGGATATTTGTGGCATAGGTTCTTGATGTTCAATGCCTACCTATTGGATACCTACACGAGGCAGAGATAGGGCACAAAGGGGTCCCAACAACTAGCAGCATATCACAGCAACAGACAGAGAGGATTGGGGTTTCTGGACCTCCAGTATGGTTATGGGATCCAGGGATCCAATTTATTGGTGTGATACTCCACTCCTCAGTGAGCAGGGTCAGGATAACAAGTGGACTGATTCGTTCATAGGCGGACACATGGGTGATCACCGAAGTTTGTAGGTTTTAACCCCATACAGAAATTACCTACATACGAATTCTAAAACATAGAAAATAAACAATGCGAGAGCATAACACGTAAAACACATATACACAGATATTTTCCCTTAGATCCTAAAACCGGGACTACCAAGTTGATTTTTCATTATGTTCCTTTCAATGTTACAATACATATTTATACATTTTGAAGCATCCAATACCATGGACCGAAAACCATCGTGTCCAAAACCATGGATCGAATACCATCACATCCAAAACCATGTGCAAAAAACATGCACAAAACCATAGGTAGGTTTGCCTAACCTAACATAGGGTCCAAAACCAAAATTTTCCAGGGCACTGCCCTAGACCCCATAGAGTGGGGTTACTTGTACCCCTTAAATCCCCTGTAACTCCCCTCGCTATGCAATCGGCACAACGAAGGGGGGGCTCCACCCCCCTTCTAACCCCCTAGTTAACTACGTGGGCTACTTGTGGAAAGAATATAACACAACCCAAAACTCTCCCACTTGTTGTTTTCCTTCCACAGGGGGCCACAGAAGAGCTTAGTCATTTTTCCAGCCCTGAAATGCCCATTGTTTCTCTACACCAGGAGAACTTCTCAGAGCTCATAGATTTTGTCAATGCATCTGCAATATTCTTATAGCTCCGTGTACTAACCCCATACTTGAACACAATCTATGCAACCAAACTGCTTCCTTTCTTGCATGAGTGGTTACCATGTATTCTGCCTCTGTAGGGTATAATGCCACTACAGATTGTTTCTTACTCATCCAACTGACTGCACCTCCAAATAGGTTAAACACATACCCACTTGTAGATCTTCTCTGATCCAGATCTCCAGCCCAGTTTGCATCAACAAATTGATGAATATCCAACACTCTATCCAATCTTGGTCTTCCTTGGTAGCACAAACCATAATCACTAGTGCCACGCAAATACCTGAAAACCCGCTTCACTGTTGTCCAATGCTCCTTCCCTGGTTTTGACATAAACCTTCTCAATACTCCCACTACATGTGCAATATCTGGTCTAGTACAGATGATCGCACACATCAGTCTACCGACTGCACTTGCATATGGAACATGGGACATGTCCTCTTCCTCTTCTTGTGTCTTGGGACACTATTCAGTAGATAACTTTACACCTACAGGAATAGGAACCTTCATCGATTTACTATCCTGCATTTTAAACCTCTACAATATTGTCTCGACATACTTCCTCTAGTTTAACGGAGCTTCCTCTTTGTCCGATCTCTTTTAATTTCCATGCCCAAAATATAGTTTGTAGCACCAAGATCTTTCATGTCGAATTTGGAGGACAAATGGGTCTTCAAATCCTGGATAATTTCTTTGTCATTACCAACCAGCAAAATATCATCCACATACAAGACTAAATAAATAACATGGTCACCAATTAATTTAAAATACACACAGTAATCTTCTTTGCTTCTGATGAAGCCAAGTCCCCATATAAATGTATCAAATTTTTGATACCACATCCTTGGTGATTGTTTTAACTCATACAGAGACTTCTTTAACTTGCATACCAGTTCTTCCTTACCCTTCACTATAAAGCCTTTAGGTTGCTTCATGTAGATCTCCTCTTCCAAATCCCCGTGAAGAAGTTTTGTCTTCACATCCATCTGTTCTACCTCAAAATCAAAAGTAGCAGCAACAGATAAAAGTAATCTAATAGAAGTTACCTTGGCAACAGGAGAAAAAATATCACCAAAATCAATTCCCGACACCTAGAAATAACCTTTCGCTACCAACCGAGCTTTGTATTTCTCCACCCTTCCTTCTACATTTGTCTTCTTCTTGAACACCCATTTTCTGCCAATGGGTTTCCTTCTAGCTAACAACTCCACCAGATCCCAAGCCTCATTTTTGTGCAAAGATTTCATTTCATCAACCATGGCCTCTTTCCAGAGTTTTCCATCCTCTGAATCTACTGCTTTCTTCATAGTTCTAGGATCATCATCAATAATAAATAAAGCAAAATTTAAACAGAAAGTGGATGGACTATATCTTTTCGGCTGCCTTCTTTCTCAAACTGATCTTCTCACACCCGAAGTTTGTGGCTCTTCATCTTCTGATTCCTCCTTTGTTGTAGAGTCTGATTCTTCCTGCTTTAGCTCAAACTCTATCTTCTCAGGTTCCTTTGGTTGGACTTCATGTTTAATAACATCTTTCACCTCTCTGAACACCACATCTTGGTTGTACACAACCTTCCTTATTGTTGGGTTCCAAAGCTTATAACCCTTTAAACCATCCTTATACCCAATAAAGGTGCACCTTTCCGATTTACTATCCAACTTGGTTCATTTCTCCTTTGGAAAATGTACATATGCATCACATCCAAATACCCTCAGATGTGAAAGAGAGGGTTTCTTACCAGTCCATACCTCTTGTGGAGTCTTATCCTCGAACGCTGATGAAGGTGATCTATTGACCAGGTAACATGTTTTCTCCACCGCCTCTGCCCAGAATTCCTGTCCTAACCCAGCACCACTAAGCATGCTTCTTGCCCTTTCAATCAACGTCTTGTTCATTCTTTCTGCAACTCCATTTTTCTGAGGTGTATATGGAGTAGTCTTCTGTCGTGCTATACTAGAATTCTTACAGAATTCTTCAAATTCCTTACTGCAAAACTATTCACCGTTATTTGTCCTCAGCACCTTTATCTTCTTCTCTGTCTGGTTTTCCACCAGAGCCTTAAATTCTTCAAACCTATCAAAGACTTCATATTTCTTCTTAAGGAAATACATCCATGTATTCCTTGAGAAGTCATCTATAAATGATACATAGTACACGACTTACCCAGTTGATGGAACTTCACAGGTCCAAACACATCACTATGCACAAGCTCTAATATATGTTTCACCCTCTTACCACCAGAGGGGAAACTCACATGATTCTACTTCCCATATACACATTTTCGCAGAAATCAAAATCTAAAGAGCTATTACTCATACCTTCTACCGTACCTTTACCATGAAGTATTCGAAGGCCTTTCTCTCCAATATGTCCAAGCCTTTGATTCCACAGCATGGTCTTCTCTCAGTATTAAATGCATTCAGATGCTCTGTCACTGAGTCTCCATCTTTCATCCTCAGGTTGTATAGCTTTTTCTGTAGGAACAATTTATTCACCAGAGACTTAGATTGGTACAAAGTCCCTAACTTGTCCCACAAAGCCTTCGCCATAGCTTCCCCTGATACATTTAGCAATACTAAATCTTAGACAAAATCGTATTGTGCTCTTTGCCTTCCGATCCAGCTTCTTCCATTCTTGATCGGACACTCCCATTGGTTTAGTACCCAGATCTACCATGATCCACTAATCCTTATCCAATAACAGATCCTCCATCTTAAGATTCCACAACTCAAAACTCTGACCATTAAATTTCTCAATCTCTATCTTTCCACTACTCGCCATCTTCTTTCACCACCAGAATCGATATCACAGATCTCCCACTGAACAAGGTCTACCACAGGCCCGAGTGAAACCCCTCAACAACAAAGGCATCCCCTTGAAGCCAAAACTACTCTGATACCAAATATAGGTTTTAACCCCGTACAGAAATTACCTGCATACGAATTCTAAAACACAGAAAATAAACAATGCGAGAGCATAACACATAAAAAACATATACACAGAGATTTTCCCCTGGATCCCAAAACTGGGACTACTAGCATGATTTTTCATTATGTTCCTTTCAATGTTGCAATACATATTTATACATGTCGAAGCATCCAATACCATGGACCGAAAACCATCACATCCAAAACCATGGACCGAAAACCATCGCGTCCAAAACCATGTGCGAAAAACATGCACAATACCATAGGTAGGTCCACCCAACCTAACATAGGGTCCAAAACCAACTTTTTTTGGGGCGTTGCCCCGGACCTCATAGAGTGGGGTTACCTGTACCCCTCAAACCCCTTGTAACTCCCCTCGTTACGCAATCAACACAACGAAGGGAGGGGCTCCACCCCCCCTCTAACCCCCCAGTTATCTACATGGGCTAGTCGTGGAAAGAATATAACACAACCCAACAAAGTCCTCACTATAGGAAAAGACATATTATTGCCCAGGATTTGGGCTAGCCATGGAGTGATAGGTGCTCACATTGTTGAGTCACTTTGGCAAGATTGGCCTAGCCTCAATCATCACATAGATTATGGATAAGATATATGGGAGAGGAGGTTCTTGTACGAGAATGCTAGGCATTCATTCCTTACCAGAGTGTCACAATGTCAACAGGATAGGTTCCTTCTGCAATGGGCAAGGGTTTCTGGCATAACAAGCCTGAGAATTTCAACTACCCGTAGAGGTGAGTTGGTTTCTACAGAGGAGGGTCATGTAGATCTTCCATTTGGTTTTAGTGATTCATTGATGGTGTGGGGAACTTCACCAGTGTGCAAGGTGATTGACACGAGGAGATCAGGGGAGAACATGGTAGACAAGGGCTCAATTTCACCAGGATTGGATTGAATCTTCAGGAGTTTACTCTTGTAGTGCATGAGACATACTATTCGGTAGAGTAGCTTCATAAGGATTTTGGTAGAGTTTTACATCATTAGGATACTCTACTTATTGGTGATAGACATAGGGGTTCTAATGCCCATATCTGATAAGATGGTGAGTGGAGCAAGGGGGGCTTCACATTGATTAGGTTGGCTTGGGATCCTAGTATCGAGGGATTCCTTCACTATTGGATAGTACAATGACCAAGGACAATCCAATGGCACATTTGGGACCCTCGTGAAGTTGCACTGATAGTGGGGGTCCACGGTCAGAGAGGGTGTTTGTTTAGGTATTGATTGAGGAAAAATGATGTTTGGTGCATTGGAAGAACTTGCCAGATGAGGATGCCACCTAGGAGGGTGAGCATATTTTGGAGCACCCAACTTTGAGGTTGCTTGAGGGCAAGCAACATTTGGGAGGAGAGGATTGTCATGTCCCTTCTCAAACACATTAGTAATAGAGTGCTGCTACACAAATTTTCACATTTTTTACTAAGGAAGAGGGCCCCACACTTTCGACTTAGGGACTTAGGGGCCAAATCGACTTTATTTAGTTGCTAGTGGAATGTGGGGGCCACCCACATAGGAGTTCGAATTAGCCATTCGATATGTTTGGAAGGAAAATCGAATGGATGGATAGAGGGACCCACATGAGGCTAAGGGGGCCCAAGGAGTTATAAAGAGAGATCGACTCTCATTTTCTTTTTATTATGAATATTTGACAAACAAACTCACTATTGTACGCTCTACTGCTTAGCGAGTCTACCAGTTTTTTAGTCACGAGTCTTCCACAGGGAAGATTCAACCTCTACTTTGGGGGACCATCCATGCCTGCCCTAGGGAGGTTGTTCAACAAATATTGCAGGAGTTTCTAGCAGCAATTCACAACTCATCCAGCTACATAGAGGAATGGACTATGTGTTTTCTGGGCAGCGAGAAATACGCAGAGGTTAATTTAGCCACCCAAGAGGTCGAAAATCCAATGTCAAAATCAAAGAAATTCCCTTCTGGTTTTATCTAAGTTTTGTCCAAGGAGTCTAAGGCTAAAAGGGTGGAGCTTTATAGGCAGTTTTTGGGCACTTTCCAGTAGGTCGAAAGTCAGTAGATGTAGCGGGAGAGCAACTTCCAAGAGGCCGAAAATCCAAAGTCAAAATCAGGGAAATTCCATTCTAGGTTTTTTTTGGGTTTTGTCCAAGGAGTCTAAGGCTAAAGGGGCATAATTTTTTGGGTAGTTTTTGGCACTTTCTAGCAAGCCGAAAGTCATCATATGTAGCTACAGAGCAGCTCCCAAGAGGCCAAAAATCCAAATTCAAAATCATAGAAATTCCCTTCTAGATTTTTCTGGGTTTTGTCCAAGGAGTCTAACACTGAATGGGAAATATTTTGTGGGAAGTTTTTGGGCACTTTCCAACAAGTTGGGGTCAGCAGATTAGTAGTTTACTGGACAACACAAAGCATAGTAGAGCAACCGCTGAACATCCATCTTTCCAACTATTCTACCACCTGGGTTTGGTCCAACTTGTCCTTAAGACAAGCCCAGGTGCACTACTCCATTTATATATTGTACTCATGCTCTCATATTTCATAATATATGGCTCAATAGTTCTAGTATTACAGTGTTTCATGGGTGTTTACTAAATGTTTTTAATTTTCCACTGTTGCACTGTTTGTTTAATTGGTTTATCACTTAAATTCCTGTATAGGAACATTACACATTGCACACCTGACCTCCAACTAGTTCTATCAATAGTTAGAATTAATTTAACTAAATACAATTGGAAATAACTGAATTGGATTGCTACAAATTAGCAAGCACACATGTTTAACTGAACTCCAAGCACTCTAACTTGAATTTACTGAGCTAATTGAATGACAAGAGCCATGTCACCTTAGTTAACTACCTCCAAGTTGTTTACCAAGGAAAAGTCAAATTGAGACTTTCTTGCTACACTTCTCAATAATCCCAACGTTGATAATGGGGGTCAAGATTTGTTACTAGAAAATAAAGGATTATCTCCCTATAGAGTCATATGGCCATTTACCATGCCCAAGTGTGAAGGCATGAGAGATCCGAGCCATGGAAGAGAGAAATAATGGATGCCATCCATGTGTCTCGAAACTTTTTCCTTGAAGGTTTTGAGGGGAGCTCTAAGGGAAAATCCAAGGATTTTATTCCTAGGGTGACTTGGCATAGTGCGGAAAATTGAACACACAACATAATGAGATGAAAGGAAAACCCAAATCATGTAACGTGAAAAATAGGTTTTCCTGTATGGAGGAAGACCAAGTGGGACCCATAGTTAGTGTGTAGGTGACATGTCCTCATAGCCATGTGGCGTCTTGATAAGAAGGACACATGTCAGCTAAGTTTGAAGTTTTTGTGGGCCCAAGTGGCCTGTATTCAAGTGACACATGGCATATTATGAGTGGTCCACCTAGAGGGTGACATCACCCCAATGGAATAGGTTTCTAACATCATCCTAGTGGCTTGTCCTTGACGATTTCTAATGGAGTCTGGTGCAATTCTGTCATGATTTAATCCCTGGGGTTATGTTGTGAGGAAGAGCCCACTCACACATGTGTAAGGAGATGTGATTAGTTTAACGGAGTTGACGTGGCAGGAGGCAAGGTGGTTGCTCCATGTAACTCTGACAAATGTGAACGAAGGCAGAGTAACATGGACCATGACAATGTAGAAGGGGTGCAGCCCATTCAATAGATTGTGAAAAATGATGGTGTATTGTGTGGAGGAGGGATCCATCGGGTCCACATGACCCTAGAAGAATTTCCCCATAAGTTCAAACGAGTGACTGCATATGATTCTGTCGAGATTTTATTCACAGGGTGATGTGGCTAAGGAGGGAACTGCACCCATGTACAATTCTGTATATGGAATATATGTTGTAGGTTGGGTCTTGCAAACCTTAGAGAGGGGTTAATGCATGGCGTGGCATGAACAGGTTGGAAACTATGTGGAAATTCCATGTGGGTGGTGACATGGTGCACAACTAAGGTAGCCACATGGAAGGTTAGATGACATGGCACTATCTAATTGGAAAAAATTTAAACAACCATACCTTTTGATTTAGGATTCAAATTGAAGCAAATTTTATATTATTAGAAAGGTCTCGACGAGACGAACGCAACGATGTCATCCATTTTAGTTTTTGGGAAATGTTGAGTATGTTTTCATTGATATCAAAGTTGGTGCATGATATCATCATTGGTGTCCTCAGATGTTGGTATGCACAAATGAGATGATGCATTGATGAAACCATAACTTTAGGATTTGGATTCCTTAGATGATGATCATACCCCACACTTGTTGGAGATTTTGAAGAAGTATACCATTGAAATTACCTTGGAGACTATCACCATTATATTCTTTTCATCATGTTGATTATGTTGATATGTGGAGTGCTTCGTGGACCCTCATGGTTTGAGAGATATGCTCAGTAAAATATAGTGCACCCATCTTGTGGTCAAAATCCCCAAATAGTGATGATGTGGAACATTTATTTTTTGATTGTTTAACTTGTAATGGTCATTACAACAGGTTGATTTCCTAAGGGGATAAACCATTTATCTCAAATTAAATTCAAAAATTATTTTCCTATCAATTTGTCCTCTTTAAAAAAGGTATTTAAATTCAAAATTTCAAATGGCCCAAAAATTGGAGGTTTGGCTCCAAAATTAAAATTAAAATTTCAAAAGTTCAAATCAATTTTTCCTTCCATGTCTCAAGTTGGCTCTACTTGTGCAAGGGAAAATCGACCCCCTTCATCATGTATATAAATGAATTAAATTGTTCACAAAGTGACATGAAAATAATTTGTTTCTTATCTAAGCAACCTGTCGCCCAATGATAAATTGAGTATTTTATGAGGATACATTTTCTTATAAAGTTTTATTTGGCTTGTGGTTTGGAGGGTTTCATTGTTCTCTCAAGCTTTTTGCAAGTGGTCTGAATTGATAGATACCTTCTTCGTTGGAGGGTTTATTTCTGAAACATTTTTGGCATAAGGATTTTGTTGGGCCTTGGGCTTATTCTTGCAAGTGGATTTGAGTGTGAAGTAAAACTTGATCTTTGCGGTTTCTATACCAATGAAGGAGAAAGTAAAAGTGTCTTTGAGTGATCTATGTCATAGAAGTACCAATGGGCTAATTCAAGCTTGCAGAAGGAATTTGCATTGAATTAAAGGAGTTCTTGGATTGTGTAGGCCTTTATTGATTTGCAAGTTCAGTCATCTACTACGGTCCTATATAATCATGGCAACTCTCTATTAGAAGGTGTGATCTTTGAGAAGATCAAATCAACTTTTTTCAAGGAACCTGTGGAAGTATTATAGGAGTAACACTCACTATTTTGAAGGCATCAAATCGACCTAAAATCCCCTATTCAAAAGCACATTTGAACCCTAATGGAAATTTGATGTCTCTTAAGAGAGAACTATAACTAGCTATTGAGAGTGCCTTGTGTTCCTATGTGTTCAATAATTTATTGTAGTGTCAAATACTCAACATTGTGAGACAAACACATGCTCAGATTTGGTGATAGAGGTTCAAGGCATGTTGGACAAATTGTAGTTTTGAAAAACTTCTCATCAATGTTTTATCTTAGCACTTCATGGAAATTAAAGCATAGAGTTAAATTGGTGATAGAAAAAAATTGCAGTGTTCTCAAAGTATCTATAGTTTTTATGAGCTCAAAGAATTGAGTGTTCTTTATTACTATTTCAATCTATGTGGGTTCGATCTCTGAGAAGGGACTCAAATGGAGATGGCACAAAATCTTAATCATCATTCTGATTAGAAACAAATTTGATGAGTCTTGGAGCCTTAAGCCATGTTTATACCTATTTCCATATTTTATTTGTGACCAATTGAATGAATCCGTTAATAGCCATAAACAGGCTTGACATAACCATACACCTTTTCAAAGTATGAAGTGGCATGATGATCCTTCATGGAATACATGCTAGGTCAAAGGAAGGTGAATGGTAAAATGCCAAGTAGTGATTTTATTTAGCAATGGATCTAAGAGAACCCTGGAGGTTATATACCGTATGCCCCTAGATCCTACAATCATTCCAATCAACTTCCCTATGATTTGAATTTGTCATTAGTTAAGTAGATTTTTCCACTAGTGGCAGAGTTAGTGAAGAAATTGAATCATAACTTCAATCCAAGTCTACTCCATCTATGAACAAGTAGTGAAGGTGTCTGGTACTAGGGTTTGTGTTGTATGGAAAAAAATTCTTGGGGTCATACCTCCTTATATATTCAAATAATATTTTCTATGTACTGAGATATTGTTGTTATGCGATTTGAAGGCTTCTTATTCCTATGATGTTGATGACTGGAAAAATATTGTTGCACTTGTGACAAAAATGAGCATAAGGGAATTGTGCTAGTGTTTGTGCTACAATAATATAGTGTTATGGTTTATGTAATGAGAAAAAAATAGTGGCAAGTTGTTGATGTGAAAAAGATATTGTTGGGAAGCACAATGATGCCATGACAACCATTAAGGTTTGACATGTGACTAAGTGGTTCGGTGAGAAAAGAGAGCTTTATTATATTATTACTTAAGGATATGATGTTGAGATAGGAGGTTCATGAAGATTGAGTTCCTAAGATGCTATTAAGCTTGAGCACAATTATTTTTTTTAGAATTTGGATTGGCTAGCTAGTAGATGAGTTTTTGGTAATGATTCTACAATGAAATCACTATATGGCTATGGTTGTGAGAGAGAGAAGGTTGATTTACTCCTGGAACCAATGATGATGACTTGATATGATTGATAGTGAAATATTGAAGAATATTAAGATGAGATGAGAAATAAAGTGCAAGTAAATAGAGGTAACAATGAAATGCATTAGTAGTAGAAGTAGAAGTGGACATAGAGAGTAGTAAGGTGTAGTAGTAGTGAAGTGTAGAAACAATGGTAGAAGGAGTGGCATTGAATAATGGTAGAAGTGAAGTGCAGTAGTAGAGGCAGAAGCTCGTGACAATATCAGATGTGGAGCAGATTGTAGCTTGGTCATTCTCTCTAGTGCGGGAGCCCAAATGTATTTAGGGAGCATTAGCTTCTTTCCAACCCTTGCTTATAAAACAATTAGGGAGTTTTGTACTTCCTTCCAGTTCATCTGGTAAAATGTATATAACCATACATAACAAAGTAATTGTTTTGAGGTATCTTCTATGTTGTCATTAATGTGCTAATTTGATGAATACTTGTTAAATGACTGATGCTCTGAATACTTAAAGGAATCTAACCAATTGCATAAAAAGAGGGAAATATTGATTCACCCCCCTCTTAGTATTTCCAATAGGAAAATTGAAAAAGGTCGAAAAATTTAGATTCCATTTCCATAATTGGAATTTGGAGGTTGGGTTAGCTTAGTAATTACCTCCTTCTACCCTTAGTTGGGGCTAGGGATAGTAGGGGGTATGTTACAATATGGAGCTTAATCTAACTCTAGCAGGAAGAGGAGCAATAAGGTTTTGAAGCTCAAATAGGGTTCCAAAGGCTCATGGTCCTATGAGACACCCACCTTATCTTATTAATGAAATAGGTGGAAGAGAGCTTAATCTAATGGCTAACAAAGTGGTGAGCGATGGAGCATCAAATCTATTGGTCATAGTGCCCAATCACGTGGGTTCAAAAGCTAGTGCTAAGGCACTTATGAGACCACCATATTGGAGTTGTTGTTTCAATACGAAAATGGTTGGAAAAATGATGGGAATGGAGTAGTGAGGTTGTTGGTCATAGCCTCTGATCATAGAGGGATGGGTATAAGCACCTCTGCACTTATCCTATTAAAAGGTGAAATTAAGTGCACATAACAAATTCGAGCGATGAGCGATGAGTGGCAAGCCGAATGACGTAGAAACACACAACAAACATGACATGGCTCAAGTAATGACATGGCCCAATGAGATGATGACATGTAGTAGTGACATGAATAGGATGATACATGGCACTCTACAAACATGACATGTAGTAGGTGGATTTGGAAATTTTAGCTAGCCAAGTGGCCCTTTTCTGAGTGACACAGTGGAAACATGGGATGACATGTGGTAGAAAGCTAATGTGGGAGATGAGGTGAAAGTAACCTAGAAAGTGAAGTGGCAAAGCCTTAAGATTTGTACCAGGGAGTGGTTTTGCAAGGCTCCACATTGTTAGGAAATTCGGTTGATGGGAAGTGAGTGATAAATGAAAAGATTGAATGTCAAATATTGCATATATTAAGTGAAAGATTTCGGACACCCATTAACGTCTTGATAGTATGGGGATCTCACGGTGAATTGTATGTTTTTTTGATCTAATCGACTCACGATATCACTTGGAGCGAATTAACAAGGTGCTAGTTGTTTAACATGCATATATAAAAAATTGTGCCCCCCTTGTTTATTAAACTACATACAGTCAAGGGGGGCCTAAAGTGACTTATCCATTATTGGATTTGGTTGGAACATGGGATCACTTGGTGCACTCTAAGAAGTTGATGGTTGTTTAAGAATTGGAGAACGGTTATCTAAGGCATTCATTGGTTTGGGGATGTAGGAAACATGAACCTTAGCTTAATGCCTGTATTTAGATTCAATGGGAAAAATAGTCAAGGTTATGACATTGGTTATGGTTTCATGAGAAGAAGAGTTATATGGTTTATCAGGCACCCGAGAGTGTGCCTGCATTGACACTAAAAAAAGGGTTGGATTCAAATTCAGTGTAGAAGTAGCTTGGTCAAAGTTTTGAGATAGAGGTTCCATGGAAAACATATTTGGGTCTCCGGTTGTAAAGTAAGAGAGTATGTTTAAGCCCAAAACCAGATGTAAGTGAAACAAGGAAGTTAGAGTTTCGTTGATTTAAGTATCTATATAGAGTGGAAACAATAACCATCCATTTGGGGGTTGGCTCATACAACAACGTCAATTAGTGCTAAGGGTCATATTTACATATACAATTGAAAATTGTAATTATAAGGACATGGTCCCACCATTTGGTCATATGGGATAATATAGAAGCTCTCAAGTATCCAAGGATCTATTGAAATCATTTTTATCTAGGTCATTGAGCAAGATTTCTAACAATAAAATTAAATGAGTAATCCATTTTTTCTGGATCATCTTCCGTGGATTGTTGGCCCTACCATAAATTGTAGGTCTAATCCAATTGAATAAGCCATGTATTTTTGGAAGTTTGGAGAGGATTTGGTTGAGTGCGTTAGAAGTTTTTCTTTGCGTGTTGTGGTTCTATGGTGTGAAAGATGCAAAATATTTATGTGGCATGAAGTCTATAAAGGACATGTGATTGTAGAAGAGGTCAAAGGATAAGTCCATAGGATGTCTTTGAATTCAATATGAGGATACAAAATAAGGAATAATGTGCAAAACAATGGAGTAGTACAAAACAAATTTAAAGACATAAATATTTAGATAAGAATTTTTAGGTTGGTGCTTGCATATCTTAGGGGTTTGGCACCTCCTTTTGGTTGGTGCTAGTAAATCATATTAGGGGCTTGGTGCCTCATTATGGTTAATACCTAAAAAAACAAATTACGGGGTTGAAGCCTCCTTATGGTTGGTGCTAGAAAATCAATGTAATTGTAGGTTGGTGCCTACAACATCATTAATTAATAAAAATAAGTGTCTTACATATATTTAGTTTATTTCTCGTTATTGATGTGATTGATTTTATATGTGCATTAAAAATGTTTTTATTGGTTAAGATTGGCCATTATATTGATTCTCCCCCTCCCCTCTCATTATAATTTTATTTTCAATGCCCCTTAAGGAAAATATTAAAATAGTACAAACATACGTCACATGAAACTAATGATATGACACATAGCACTAAGTTAGAGGTATTATCTAGTGAAGGTTAATTTATAGCATCTCATCAATGATAGTTTCCAAAGTTGGGTTAGTGCAAAGTTATTTAAGAGGTGGGTTGTAGTGTTTCCAATAATTTCAATGTTAGGGGTGTTGTAAAATGTAACTAGGTTCGGTCTTCATAATGACATGTAAATATGATCTTTGTACATGATGAAATAAAATAATACAATTATTTTTGTAGGCTTTTCTTCATGGGTTTCATGAGCAAGAGATTTTATTTTATCTTTTGGCTCCCATTGAGATCCTTATGATTTATCATTAGAGTCAAAATAATTAATGTCATGTATGAAGGGCTCTTTTTTTTTCAAAAAGGTCGATTACTTTTGTATTATAAAAAGTTCAAGAGAGGAGCAAGTCTTGTTACATAAGATGGGAAGAGCGAAGAAGAGAGGATCCAAAATGGGTGTGTAGACCCTTGATCCGAATCATTAGACTTGAAGTTTGAAATTTGGAAAAGATAACGGCTATATTGCCGTGTAAACTGGCCTAATAGAAAGCAGTATTTACAAAACATAGGGTGAATTACATATATTGGTTTGCTGAATCATCGGGTGGAGGGTCTTTTTTCTCACTGATCTTTGTAGAGGCCTCTCCTTGCATACTTTGAATCATTGTTTTAATGTGATTAATGGCCTCTTCCAGATAGTTGCATTTTTCGTTGAGGCTTTCGATCTTCGCCCTCTGTTTCTCTAGCTTTTTTCTTTTAGATTTACTATCTGCCTGCACTTCTTCTTTCAGATCATTGAAGTGCTTGACAAAACACGCGATCATGAAATAGTGAGATTTGCACAGAGTGCAGCTGCTATTGGTGATAACCCGATCAAGGGGGTTCTCAGACATTATTGGCGGGCTTGGGGAAAACTTGGAGATCGAAAGACAGAGGGTGAAAGAGGGATTACAAAAGAGGGATGGAGGGAAGACAGTGAATGAGAGGGAAGAAGACTAGTGAAGCAGGGGGGAGAAAGAGGAGCTGAACATAATGGGACTTGGGGATCCACAGAGAGCGCAAGGACAGGGAGGAGCCGGGACAAGAGCACTACTGGGAGAGACAAAAGAGAAGGGGAGGTGAAGACAATGAATAGGGGAGATGGAGGTCTGAGAAGAAAATTTCTGCAGGGTAGGGAGAATCTGTTTCAACAAGACAGAATGACTGTTAGAAAAAAATAGAAAGCCTGCTCGAAAAAAACGGTCATTACCGCACCATGCAGTGATTGGAACACCTCTTCGACTGAGAAGCACTTGGCTCGTTCGATGTCGGCTGATCTTCGCACTAGTGACCACCTGAGGCACTTTGAAGGGGGCGCAACTAACACACAAATCTTTTCTCTTAAGGCAGAGGGGGACTGATACTCTGGTTTGAAGGAGCTGAGGCGGAACGTGCTATATATAAACAAACTCAAGGAGATGGGCCTCTGTATTCAGATCGGGCAGCTAAGAGATTTTCCTGTCCAAGAAGTCTTTTCGGGGATTTCTTGGACAGTGATTATGGATTCTAAGGGGAATGTTGCCTGCTTTCTGATTATTAGTGTCAAGGGACCTATCCCATTCCGTGTTCCAAAATCGATTTCCCATGACCCTGTTGATTTCATTGGCAGCGCCTTGGATATGATGAGGTACCTTGTCAGATGGGAAGGAGTCAACAGTCTGGTTGCCAGCATTACGATGGGAAGCAGAAATATTGTTGCTATGACTGATGCAATCTTGATTCACAAGCTCGACTGAGGAGTAGATTGACTTATGGGATTGCTTTGTCATAGACTTGCTCATTCTCACGAACCTGTCTTGTGGGTCTATTGATAGCCCTGTTAGCTAGAGAGTCAGCCTTTGAGTTGTTATTTCTCATAACGTGCTTATAGAGGATATCCCCTAGCTGAGTTGAGTTGTCCTTGATCCTGTGTTTGATGCTGTTGAGAGCCTGTTTCTTGAATTCCCCCCCTGAAGCCATAGCAGAAATCACGATTGCTGAGTCGCCGATTATGATTGGGTTTTTGACTTGTAATTTTTTCAAAATGCATATACCAAGAACAAGGTTGTAGGCCTCTGCCAAATTGTTTGACATATTACCCAATCCCCATTCATAGGTGGTAATTACTTGGCCATTCTGATCTTTGATAATCCCTCCTACCCCTGCTTGCCCCGGATTGTTTTTAGATGCACCATCGAACTGGAGAGTGGTTCTCTTTTGCTCTTGTATCCATTATTCAATGTCTTCTTGGGAGCCCCTGAGTTTCTAATTGTTCCCCCTCTTGCCTGTGATTGTTGGAGCTTTCCTATTCTTGTCATAGCTTAAGTGGAATTTATTATACCACTCTTCCTCATGCTTCAGCCAACTGGTTCGATCAGGAGGAGAAATAGAGTTGGCACTTATCATTTCAGCAGTTTTCCCCATAGTTTTGGCCAGAGCGCGAGCTGAATTTGGATTTTGATTTTTAAATATACAGTTGTTCTTGATGAGCCATATTTTCCAACAGAGAGCTGAAGGTATACATTTCCACAGACGAGCGATGTTAGTCTTGCCTTTTCTTGTGTGGGGATAGCTTTTCTCCCAATTTCTGTTGAGGTTTGAGAGCTGGTCAAATGTTTCTCTAGGTCTCAGAGGGCTGATGATTTGATTCTAGCATTTTTGAGAAAATGGGCAATCTATGAAGAGGCCTTGGCTGCTCTCTTCCTCTCTGCAGCATAGACAGCAGATTGAGGGACCATGGATCCCTCTCTTTTTGAGATTCTCGACAGTGAGAATCTTTCCTTTAAGGAGGGTCCAAGAAAAGAATTTGATCTTTGGGAGGCATTCAGTGTTCCACACAGCTGACCAAAGATTCCAGCTACCAAGCATGGGGCTAGGCTGGAGAAGTTTGTACCCATCTTTGACAGTGAAATGGCCTCCACTGGGGTCCCAGATGAAGCTGTCGCAGGCATCTTTGCTTAAAGGGGTTGATCCCTTCAGAGAAGACTTGAGGTCCACCCATTGTTTCCTGAGGTTATATGAGAGGGGGAGATCCTTCCAAGCTAACCAACTGTTGTGATCCCAAACTGAAATGTCGAATAAAGTATGCAATTTTTTTTCTTCCATCCATAACTTCAAATTACTAAACTGCTGTAGGAGGTTTCTTGGTTCCGCTCCCATAATTCTGTCTATCCAAATATTTATTTCTTTTCCATTTCCAGGGGACTTAGAAATATGATTTTTAATTTGAGGGAGGACTGTTCTGATAAGTTTCCAAACAGGGGTGCAAGCCCTTTCCACTATTACATCAGTGAGGACATTGGAGTGCAGCCCGTTGAGATATTTCCTTTTAAGAGCTTCAACCCACTAGGAACCCTTTCCCATTAACATTCTCCACACTAGTTTGAAGCCCATCGCTTTGTTGGTGAGGCTTGGTATTTTGATTTCTATTCCCCCTTTTTCAAAAGGGAGAGTGACTTGATCCCATCTGACCAGACTGAATTTTTTTGAATCTTGCTTCCCTCCCTGCCAGAGGAAACTTCTCATAATTAACTCCAAGTGCTTGTGAGTGCTGGAAGGGGCCAGAGTGACAACATATTGGTATATGGGGAGAGTTGAGAGGAGAGCCTTTATGAGGGTGGTCCTGCCCGCTAGATTTAGCCAAGACAATCCCCAATTGTGGAGAAGCCCTCTCATTTTTTCTATATGTTTGTTCCAAATCTCATTCTTGACAACTTCTTTTGCCAAGGGAAGGCCAAGATAGGTAAAGTGGCTCCAGTTTCTTTGTATTGGAATGTCCAAGATCAGAGAGATTCTTTGCATGATTTGGAGAGGGACATTCCAAGTATAGATTTTTCACTTATTGTTGTTAAGTAATCCCCCTGAGACTACCAGGAAGGTGTCCAATGTTCTCTTAAATCTTCTTGCCATTAGGCTAGAGGCTCCCCCAATTAAAAGGGTATCATCGGCAAAGAGCGAGTGATTAATTTATTTTATCCCTCTCGCTATGCTAATCCCTGTGATCTCCTTTTTCTTTCGTAAGTTTTCCAGATGTATGCTCAAAGTTTCTGCCATGATGATGAATAGGAAGGGAGAAAGGGGGCAGCCTTGTCTCAATCCTCTGGAGCTTTTGAAGTAGCGGCTAGGCCTGGCATTGATTAGGGGGGCTGTCTAAGGGTTTGAGATGCATTCCATAATGATACTTATAAATTTGTTGGATATTCCAAACTTCCTGAGAACCTCAGCTAGGAATTGATGGTTGACCCTGTCGAAGGCATTTGCCATGTCGAGTTTTATGATCATACCTCTTTCCTTTCTATTGATGCTGCTATGGATTTCTTTTTGGATCAATATGACATTGTCCATTATTTGTCTTTTAGGAACAAATCTTCCTTGTTTCTCTGATATGAGGGAAGGCAGAAGCTTTTCAGTCTATTTTCCAGGATTTTCGTTACTATTTTATAGGAGACATTGCAAAGAGAGATAGGTCTGAAGCGATCAAAGGTGAGGGGGTTGGGGTTCTTGGGGATAAGCACCAGATGGGAAGTTTTAGTGTTTTCGCCCATCTTATTTTTTTGAAGATATTTTTAACAATCCTTACATAGTCCTTCTTTATGATATCCCAGTGATTCCTAAAGAAGGCAACAATGAAGCCATCAAGCCTC
Source organism: Pinus taeda (assembly GCA_000404065.3). Lineage (NCBI taxonomy): Eukaryota > Viridiplantae > Streptophyta > Pinopsida > Pinales > Pinaceae > Pinus > Pinus taeda. Next base: position 44,359 of record APFE030799400.1, read on the forward strand.
GGGGCCTTGTCCGACTGCATACTAAACACTGCCACCCTTATTTCCTCCTCTGATACATCTTGATCCAACTCACTGTTTTGTTGCGCGTTGACTTTGCACTCGACTGGTTGTAGGAAATCCGCGTTGTCCATGTACTAGAACTCTATAGTTAAGAGGGATTTGAAGTGGTTGTGCGTAGCTTCCTTGATTTCCTCTTGTTCACTTAGTTCTTTTCCTTCCACAATAATTTTATCAATTTGGTTCCCTGCTCTTCTGATCTTAAGATTGTTATGAAAGAAGGAGGTGTTTTTGTCCCCAGTTCTGAGCCAAAGGCACCACAACTTCTATCTCTGCTCCTCTTCCTCTTCTCTATTTTGCCTATAGAGTTCTTTAAAAATTTCGTTTTCCTGTGCTTTTTCTTCCTTTGAAGTTTATTGGTCCTCTTTCTCCTGATTCCATTGCTCCAACTGGCGGTGTAGCTCTATTCTTTTTTCCTTTTCCAATATTGCATTTTCCTTAGCCCACTGTTTGATCACTGTTCTTAAGGATTTTAATTTTGATTCCCAAACATAGTGAGGCGAGTCGATGACTTCCATCTCCCAGTGGTCTTTGATAAGTTTTCGAAAGCCCTCCTTACTATCCCAAATTTTATTGTATTTGAAAGGGATAGGGCCGAGATTTCTTACACTGTCAAGAATCAAGACCACAAGCTTGTGATATGAAGCTGTGGCATGGATTATTTTACTTTTGACTAAGGAGAAACCTGTGACTATTATTTCATGGATTAAAATCCTGTCGAGTCTCTCTTTAATGTTGTGTATTCCTGCTCTGTTGTTGCTCCATGTGAATTTACCATTGTTGGGGGGAATGATAATAAGTTTATGAGTTTCTATTATTGTTTCCAGAGTGTCTCTTGAAGGATCAACGAGGAATTTCCCTCCTATTTTTTCCTCAATGTTCCTGATTAGATTCAAATCCCCTCCCATGATTGTGTTCCTATTTTGACAGGCCTGCAGCTCTGAGTTAACAGAGTCCCAACAAAATGCTTTATCCCTGTAGTGATTTGGGGCATAAATGTTAAGAACAGTGTATTCTTCTTTTTGTGATTTTATTTTTGAGGTCAGTTCTGACCCACCAGTTAGATGAGTTTTGGTTGGTGAGGTCCCATTTTCTCTTATTCCATAATGTACCTATTCCTCCTGAGGCACCCACTGAATCTATTGTTGTACCTGCAAAGCTTTTGTGTCTTTTTGTGAAAGATTGAAAGTCTTGGTTAGACAATTTGGTCTCCTGGATTAGGAAAAAGTCTGGCTGCTCATGAATGATTAAATCCCGGGCTGCATTGGATTTTAGAGGGGAGCCCAACCCCCTACAATTCCAAGAGACTAATATCATTACTTACTGATTTTTTGGTGAGCCCCGCTCTTCTCCTTTGTCTTTTCCCCGCTTCCTTTTTGTTTATCCAAGAATGAGTCCATCGACTGTTGTGTGCCTGTGGCCATTTCTTTTGCTGTTGTTTCATCTCTTATCTCTTTATTTGACTTCCTTCCTGCTTTTGTCGGTGGATCATAGATGAAGCTTGCTTCTTTGAGTTTGTTTCTAGTTAGAATACGCTCTATGGTTGGGGGTGGGGAGGGGAGGGGCATCGAGGAGGAGGGGATGGCTGCTAGGGCAGTGGCTGAGGGGGAAGAAGGGGGGGAGGAGGGATCGTCATCCACCAAGGATTCAAAAGGATTGGAGGAGGAGAGGAAAGGCTAGGTCGAAATGGGAGGGGGGGGGGGAGCGGCTTGGGTTTTCGGTTGAGGCTTAGGGTTAGGGCATTGTTGGGTAGGTTTTGATTTCTTTTTTTTTACTTTCTCCCATGAGCCTTCTGAGGGTTTAGCATTTTCATTCAGTTCATTTACTTTTATCTTACTACACCTATTAGCGAAATGACCATATTCATGGCATACCTTGCATTTGAATGGTATTTGCTCGTAGTCCAGCTGATGAATATGAGTCCATTGGTCCACTTTGATCTTGATAGCTTCTGGTAGGCCTTTCCCTAAGTCGAATTCAACACAAATCCTTGCACAAGCGTGCATGTTTTCCTTTGGCTCACATTTGTCGATGTATTTTCCCACAGCATTCCCAATAGCTTTAACTGATTTGTCCCCCCAGCAGTGCAGGGGGAGGTGAGGCAGGCGAACCCAGATTGAAATAGCATTTGGGATATCCATTTCCGAGTCGAAATCAGGGGACCATCTGTTCAGGTAGAGGCCTCTCAAATCCATGAAGTAGGGACCATTTCTAGAAATGAGGTTTCGGTATTCTTTTGTTTCGAAGAGGAAGGTATAGAAGCCCCTTCCACAAAATCTAATGGCAATTTTCCCTTGAATGATCACATTCCAGTTACGTTCTACCCATTTCTAGGCTGCTTTGGGAGAGGGCTAGAGGCTAGCAAACTGACCTACAAGTCCCCGCTCAGCCAGAGAGATTGTTGCCTTCCTCGGGAGATTGGGAGGGAGAGAGACTTCAGGAATGTCAGCCAGCTTCTTAACAAACTTGGATGCTGAGGGACGGACTCTTGAGGATGGATTTTCGGGAATGAGAGAAGCAAATTTTTTTTCATGATCTTTAGTGTCTTGCTGCAAGGGATAGTCAGTCCCTTCCATGGGAGGAGGCCAAAAGATGTCGTTGATCAGAGGGAGAAGGGGTCAGGAGATGGAAAGAGCGCTGAAGGGGTGGCCCCACCGTTGGGGCCGAGCAGGAGGACCGAGAGAGACCACTGGGGCAGGAGCTCAAAGGGAAAAGAACAAGGCAGTTAGCGGGAGCAGGGGAGGGCCCAGCAGCAGGGCTGCCAAGCAGGATGACTGCGATAGGCCTGTCTAGGTCTCAGAGGGCGGGCACGGGCCGAGCAGCGCAGTCGAGTCATCGACCGTCACCTACAAATCAGTGTATGTATGAAGGGCTCTTATTGAGCATATGTAAAATATATATGAGTCTATGTCTATGTCTAAATAGCCCTCCAATGGCAAGCACAATCCTCCTCTTCATTTCAACTTGAAGTAAAATAAAAAAATTCATGTTAGCTTACCTCAAATAGACACACCTATTCATATGAACATGTTAGCTCATTTATTGAGGAAAAACTACTAAAATTACCTAGCTCATATCTTCTCATAAGGACAATTCAAAACTTGGACAACTTTGAGATTTTTGGTGCTAATACAGTCAACCAGTTCAAACAGCTCATAAGATTTTTGGTGATGTTTTTTCAGATGTTATATCACAAAATACAGTTCAAATAAAAGAGAAGAGACAATTAAGGTTTGGTTCAAATCTCCACAATCATCAAGCTCGAATTCCTATGAAATTTAGACCACAGAAAGGAGGTAAGTTCGGATGGGTTTTTGGAGAGACATCAAAGGGATAACGAGGACCTTTCTAGGGAAAATGAAGACATTCCAAGGGATATCAAGGAAGGACTATAGGATACAACTTGGATGTCTCTCTCTCTTTGCACTTGGAATGAACAATGACATAAGAAAATGACAGTTCAGATGAAGGTTTATGATAGGGTACAGTTCGAAGTTAGAGTTCAGTATAGTTCTATGATAACTTTTGTGCTATGATTAAGTGAAGGTTCATAAGAAGATCTCAGTGTCATGATGATGTCACAATGTTGAGACGATAAAAGAAATGGAAGACGAATTTAGAAGACAAAAGCAGAAGAGGACTTGTGTCTTGATCTTGGAATGGATAATAGGTCAATGGTATTGGTCTTGGCATTCGTCATTTGGAATCTCTATAAGAAGAATTTGTGTGGGTTTTACTCTCAAAGATTGAGAGGTTTTGGCCCTGGCTAATAGCCTACATCCTTTGTCTCTTGTGCATTTATTTTCATGCATTGGTTACCGTTTGATGAAAAATAACACTAATATTATAATGTGAAGAATATCCTAATCTAAAGAAGTAAAAATCATTCACAAGCACACACTAATGGAAGATAATTCAACTAACAATAATGCCCTAGATTTCTCAACATGGTATCAGAGCTAAGGTGCTGAAGTCAAAGGAAGGGCATCTAATCAAAGAGACATTCAAGGATCAAGTTTCAAGGAAGGCATCAAGGCAAGTTGAAGATTATCAAATCAAATTATCAAGATCTACATTGAAGAATCAAATCCTAGATCGAAGAAGTAGTATACAACAACAATAGATTATGTTTTTATAGAAGGCCACAAAGACCCTCTTCAATTTGTCTACAAGGAAAGATAGTTCAAAGGACTTTAAAGGTGAATATCACATCATATTGAAGAGATTCTAAATCCTAGAAGCATTTCTGGTCTACACTAGAAGAGAAGTCAAAATATCTTGAAGGCTAGAAAGCATTGTCATCATTTTCAAGGTTATAAAGCAATCAAGGATCCTCTCATTATCCTTGAATAAGTTCATCCAAAGAAGCAAAAAATCATTCTCATCGAAAGGAGAAACCTTCTCTACTGAAGAAAATATTTTTCATTTGGAAGAAGATCATCTAAGAGGGAGCTCTAATACATATTCTTAAACCATCATCAAAGTGAAGATTGCATCTTCACTTCTCAAGTAAGTATCTTTCATTCTTTAATTAATTTGATAAAATGACTTCATGTTTGCAAGGAGATCTATAAATTGGATGGGTCATCAAAATTCCTTACATGAAGAAGGAGGATACTTATGAAAGATTCCCTCATATAGAAATATTAGAGACACCAAAGCTATGCATATGATAAACTCATTCTCCGAAGGCATGACAAAAAAGGTCACATTTCATTTACACAAAAGCAAAGATATAAAAGTATGAAGGATATCTTCATAAGATCCCATTTTCAAGATCTAGGAAAGAAGCTAATCATCATTGATCTATAATGCACTAACCGGTAATAAAGGAAACAAATATCCATGGGATAAGAAAGTTACCTCATTCAAAAACTTATGATTTATATGCAGGATAAAAGATGACAAATTGAAGGAAAAAGTATTGAAGGTTAAGGACTCAAACATTTGCTGGAAGGAAAGGAAGTTTGGAAAATTCTAAAAGAAGAGCATGGCTGAGATACAATGCTATGAATGCAAAGGCTATGAATATTACAGGAAATATTGTCCTTAGCTTAAGAATGACAATAACAAGAATGATATAGAATAAGTCCATTTCAATGAATAAGTGGAGGAAGTTGAAACAAGGAAATAGAAGCATTAGAAGCAAGAAGTCATGACATCACCATAGGGAAACATGAAGGACCACTGGAACAAAATCTATGGTAGCCAACTTTGGAAGATATAGCTCTTGGTGACCTCATTAAAACATCAATGAAAGAATTCATCTAGGAAAAGTCTCATCATACATCAATTTAAAAGGGAAACATCTACTGAATAAGGATATGCAAGATGGAATTCTCATTGGAGGATTCATTGATCAATAAAGAAAGAAAGTGTTTCATCAGGAACTCCAACTTGTGAAGTTCATGGGATGATCGTATGATGACATGAGAGATGAAACGGATCAAGGGATTAAAAATAATTTCAATCAAGGAAGTTGTTGAAAGAATCCTATATGACCTAAAAGTAAAATGAGGTATGTAAGCTTGTATTTAATATTATAAAGTCATGTCATATGATTGTAGGCAACAAGAATCACTATTTCTATTTGAGAAGCATGATCAAAGGAAAGGAATATCCTCCTATGAAAGAATGTCGGAAGACATGAGTTGCACTAGATGAAATCAACATAATATGTCCTCATATGAAGTATGAGGTGGCTGACTACAATGGAGGAACTCTGAGTGGAAGACCCTGGGAATGAAGTGTGTGAAAATATAGGAAGATATCATGATAATATGCAACGAAGTTAGAAGGCATTCAACATCCGAAGTCCAAGAAGATTTGATTAGAATATATACTAGAAGAATGTGAAGTTAGAAAAAGATAGAGACCCTTGCCACTGAACATCTGTGGGAGATGTGTCAATATGCATGCAGGATGTTAATATTTACAGGAAGATGTCATGGTGAAATATCATCACAAAGGTAATTATAATTTGAAGTGTACATTGATTATTCTTGAACTAACATCTGGTTTGGATTATGTAGGACAGTCAAAGGGAAGATCTGTGAATCACTTCCAAGCAAGCCATATAGAAGGATGTAATGTCCTTCCAAGAAATATGGCATGAATGCAAAATGACATGAAGCAGAGCCAAACAGAAAATATGATAGATCACTTTCTGATGAGTTAAGGACATGACTAACTAATAGAAAAAAGTGATGGATGATCTATGATGGTGCCAAAGGATGAAGACTCCTTATCATAGAAGAAATTCATGACATCGAAGAAAGGAGCTCTTCATGCAGCTGAGAACTCTAGGATCCCTACATAAAGAGGTGATATAGGTTCCTGATTAAGAGGGAGCCTGAGAAGAGGTTTCTTACTTGGAAGTAACTTGAAAATTTCTAAACCGAAATCATAGGTACATTCATCTGTGATAGGAATGGGTACATCAAAGCAATAAAACCTCTTGGTATAAGAAGGATTGATAGACATGTTGTTATGTTCTTCACTTGAGAAGACATAATGGAGGATTGTGTAACCGTTTGGAATATGATGCTCTTGTGGGATGAGTTTGGGAATCCCATGGAACATTAGTCGTAGGGGACCAATATTATTTTGGGGACTGGGGAGTCCAAGAAAGGAATAGTTCCATGGAGCATATACTGAGAGAACCTAGATGGGGTATGTTCTAAGAGAGACAATGATGAGGATGTCTATAAATCATTTGTCTCACCAACATTTTTCTCTATGGAGAGATAGAGATGTTAGTCAAGGCCTTGCTATATAAATGCTAGTTGGTATGATTATATAAAAATGAGTTACAAATCCAAATTCTTCTTATGAGAAATTATTCAGACTAAAAATGGCCAAGTACCATTATGAATACCTCCATAGTTAAGAGGGAGTGTGGTAAAATGTAACTAGGTTCGGAATTATGATATTTGTAAATGATGAAATAAAAGAATAAAATTATTTTTGTAAGCCTTACCTCGTGGGTTTCATGAGCAAGATATTTTATTTTATTAGTGGCTGCCATTGAGAGCCTTAGGATTTATCATTAGGGTCAAAATAATTAATGTCATGTATGAAGGGCTCTTCTTTAGCATATGTAAAATATATATGAGTCTAGGTCTATGTCTAAATAGCCCACCAATGGCAAGAACAATCCTCTTCATGTCAATTTCAAGTAAAATAAAACATTCATGTCGGCTCACCTCAAATAGACACACCTACTCAGATGAACATGTCGGCTCATTTATGGAGGAAAAACTACTATAAATACCTAGCTCAGATCTTCACATAAGGACAATTCAGAACTTGGACAACTTTGAGATTTTCGGTGCTAATTACAGTCAACCAACTTGGACAGCATCTAAGATTTTCAGTCAAGTTTTTTCAGATGTTATATCACAACATAAAATTCAAATAAAAGAGAAGGGACATCAAAGGTTTGGTTTATATCTCCACAATCATAAAGCTTGGATTCCTCTGAAATTCAGACCACAGAAAGGAGGTAAGTTCGGATGGGTTTTTGGAGAGATATCAAAGGGACAGTGAGGACCTTTCTAGGGACATTGAAGACATTCCAAGGGACAACAAGGAAGGACTATAGGAGACAGCTTGGTTGTCTCTCTCTCTCTGAACTTGGAATGAACAATGACATAAGAAAATGGTAGTTCAAATGAAGGTACATGACAGGGTGTAGTTCAAAATTAGAGTTTAGTATAGTGCCATAATAACTTTTGTTCTATGATTCGGTGAAGATTCATAAGAAGATCTCGATGTCATGATGATGTCACAATGCTAAGAAGGTAAAATCCATGGAAGAAGAATCTAAAAGACAAAATCAGAAGAGGACTTGTGTCTTGGTCTTGGAATGGCTAATAGGTCAAGGGTCTTGGTATTGGTATTCATTAATTGGAATCTCTATAAGAAGAATTTGTGCAGATTTTCATCTCAAAGAGTGAGAGATTTTGGCCCTGGCACACAGCCTACATTTTGTGTCTCTTATGTATTTATATTCATGCATTGGTTACTATTTGATGAAAAAGAACACTAATATTCTAATTGGAATAAGATCTTAATCTAAAGAAGTAAAAAACATTCACAAGTAGTCACTAATGGAAGAGAGATCAACTAACACTAATGTCCTAGATTTCTCAACAAGGGGAGACCCTTATGTGAATAATGCGTTAGGGGGATATCAAACCAAGCTAAGGGGAGAGCATGTTAAATCGGCCCAATAGAAAATTTCACAAAATGTCTCTAAATAATAGGAATGGTGAGCACATTTGTATGCTTTAAGTTGAGGAAGAAATCTATTTTGCAGTGAGTAGGTGCAAGGAGAAAAGGTGTGTGATCAGAGGAACATAGAAGTATGAGGTGAAATCTAAATATTGAGTTGTGATCTAAGGCTTGAGGTGCGACAAGAAACAATTACTCGAATAATTTGGGAGAAAAAAATCAAATTTAGCTATAATGTGGAAACCTTGTAAATCCAAGAATTTCTAAGACACTCCATCAATTAACAAGATATAATTTTTTTCCATCAATTGCATATGAGGAGAAGCATTAGTTCAAGGGGAGTATCCATTTTTCATTTATGTCAAGGGGGGCATTTTTCAAAGAAAATTACAAAGAAAAGAGAAGTTTCAAATAGGGGAAGTTAAGAGATAGCAAGGGTTCCACAAATTTGCACAGTTTTTCTGAAGGTTTCTATTAATGAAAAAGGGGGGATTGTTGTAATGTTTTCATTTATGTCAAATTTACAGGGATACCCTAATGTGAATAATGTGTTAAGGGGAGACCCAACCAAGCCAAGGGGAGTGCTTGTTAAGTCTTCCCAACAAATATTTGAACCATATTCCTATAAATAATAAGATTAGTGAGTGCATTTGTGTGATTTAAGTTGAGGAAGAAATTGTGATATGAGGCAAGGAGTAGAGGTGTGTAATTAGAGAAACGAAGAGGGATAAGGTACAATTTGAAGCTTGAGGTATGATTTTAGGCTTAAGGTATGGGAAGAATAAATTATTCAAACAATTGGGGAAAATCCTCAAATCTATCTATAATGTGGAAACCTCACAAATTCAAGAATTTATGAGCCACTCCATTATATAATAGGATAAAAAAATTCGTTGTCAATTGACAATCCATCTATCGGATACTATACATATTAATATTTTCATATAACATTGATAGTTATATAGTTTCTCTAATATATCAATATCAAGTAAACCCCTAGTCTCACCTCCTAGTTGTTGGGTGCTTATATGTAGCACTTGAGGGCTTAAGGCCCTCAACATATTAACCATCAACATTTTTGGTTTAGGTATGTTATGTAGTTTTTTGATATTTTGTTACTTGGTAAAATCCTCATCATGGCTCTTGGTCATTGGTTACTTAGGCATAGCACCTAAAGGACTATTTCTTTTTTCATTTTTCCATATTGAAACTTTTTTTAAAGTGCATATTCAACAATTCTCTCATATTTTGACCTTTGGTAAGCACTTGGTCGTATCCCTTAGTCTTGTTGTGCTTAGTTGTAGCACCTAAGCGCTTAAGACCCTTGAGATATCACCATATCAAACTTTGTGTTAAAGGTGCAGATCTTCAACATACCAATATCTAGTAGCACCTATTCATGGCTCTTGGCCAAAAAATTTCTTATTTATAGCACCTAAGGGCTTAAGCCTTAAACTCCTCATAATATCACATATCTGGAATTTTGATAATTCTTTTAATTCATCAATATCATGATATTTCAATCCTTTGATGTTGTCAATAAGTTACTAGAATGTAATAGAAAGAATGTTCATTACATGGTTTAAAAATTCTTGGTTTTGCAAGGTTTTTTTGCATTAGTAGGTTTTGAATATTTTCTTGATATTCCACTTGAAGGGAAAAAAATTGGTATTTTTGTTTTTATATCTCAATAAAGCCATACCAACATACTAGGACATCACCCCACTAATATTTTATGAAGTATGTAGTTTTGATTAAGGATCTATGCTTGAATTCTCATCCAGGGTAAATAGATTGGTGGTTCATGGATGTTGCAAGATGTATATGTTGTATTGTAACACAATAATATGAATATATATTGAAAAATCTTGTTGCTTTTCATGGTTTTCAGTTTCAGGGATAAAATAGATGTGTTAACGTGTGCATTTATCATTGCATTTTTTCTATTTTATCAACAATATGTTTGCAAGATTTTTTTTGTACAAGGAAAAAAAACTATTAGTATTAGAGCCCTGGACTGGGTTCGATTCCCCGGAGTTATGTTAGATGGGGGTTGTTGGAATAATTGTGGCACCTTTGGGAATTGATCATGTGAACTAAAGACCACCCTTGGAACATGGGACTAACCACCCACTCAAGGTAATCTTAAGGGTTTAGAATTTTATTGATTCCTATATGTTTTGGTGTAATGGAAAACCTTAATATGGTATTAGAGTAGTTTTGTCTTCATAGGGATTCATTTGTGGCTAAGGAGTTTCCTTTAGACATGTTTTATACATTGTTCTAATGGGATATATACATAAGTGATTCTTGTCGTGAAAAGGAAATATCAAGTAGTTTAAAGATAGAGATTCAAAAAGTCAATAGGTAGAGTATTGAGCTTCTATTGAGCTTTGGATGCTCAAAATGGAAGATTTGTTGGTGGATAGAGATTAGTGGATTGTTGTGGATCTAAGTATGGAAACAAAAAGGATGTAAATAGAATATCACCCTCATCGGTGTTGGTTGATAAGAATCCGCATGAGGTATGGATTGGTAAGAAAATCTCTCTTAAACATCTTTGGGCATTTGGATGTGATTCTTATGTACACATTACAAAGGAGAATAGGATTAAGTTTCTTATGTCAAGAGATGAATTTTCTAGACTCTCTAAAGAAAATTTAGAAGAAAAATACAAGCCCTAAGAAGAGATGCCTTGCGAAGTTAAAGAAGAAGAAACCAACTTTGAATTCCCTATCCTTGAATCATATGAGGAAATTGGGATGAAGAACATTCCTCACTTAGCTCTACCAAAATTTGAAGGTTTATCCAAGGAATATCCTAACAGATTCCTATTCACATTAACATACTCTACAAGAGTTACATTTATGCCACAAATTCTCATAAGTTAAAATTATTTCCTACCACTCAAGAACATTGCATTACACTAGTTCATGAGTCTTGACAAGGGTAGCATCCGCACTTCGATTTTAATGAAGCAAAAATTACTAGAGAATTTCCAAGGCTATTGCAATGAAATAAATAAGGGGAGAAGTCTTCAAGATGCTACACAATTAAGATGAAATTCTTAAATATTATACTGTAAGGTTCAACTACAATCTTCATAGGCAAAGGTATGAAAAAATGGCTCATATGACACTATGTGTATTGTTATTAAGAGGAATTCAAGATGATTGCATTGAACTCATCAACTTGATGGGAGGATGATATGGCTCTCAATAGCCCTATGTCACAATCATTAACTATGTCAAATATTTTCTAGGGCAATTCAAAAGCTGGTAGAAGATCAAGAGACGTACCAATGAGAGCTAGCATGGCTACTTGTAGTGGATTTGCAAGAGTAGAAATTGGAAATATGTTGGAAGACTTTAAAACTAATATCCTCATTTACTTAAGATCCCAATTAGATACGTTTCACATAAACAAGAAGAAAGGGGAAGTATAATTGGCATTGGAAAATTTACTGTCAAAAGTTTAGAAGGAAGAACCCACTAAAGAAGTGTCCATTGGACCAAATTGAGACATGTGTAATAAGTAGTGAGGACCATGCTACTAGAAAGTGTCCATACTTTTTGGCCCAACTAAAATATGTTGAAGTTGAGGAGTTGGAGCATTTATGTTTCATTTATCAAAAACAACCATGCAACCAAATCCTCGAGGTGTGGTCCAAGACATATATTTGTAGTTTAATTCATATTGAGATATTCCTTATTCTACATGGTGCTTTCTTACCTAGCCATGGATGGATCCTCGACCCCCAAGTTAATTTTGGAAACAAGGGTGGAGAAATACCTCTTTTGGAGGCACTCAATAGGTTGTAATACAACCTCCCATGTAATTATTTCCTTCTCTAAAAATGAATCCATATTCATCATTCCCTCCTCAACCACAATTATCTGTACAACCTATTCCTAACCCTGATAAAAGTAAGGTAGCGCAACTAGCCCAAGTTGTTGGGCATTCAAACTGTCCTACTTACCCAACTTACTCTGTCTCTTCCTTAGACTACCATGACATTCACTTAAGATCAAGGAAGGCTCTAACCAAAGAACATCCTCCTATACATATTGAAGATCTCAAAAAGTAATGTCCGACTAAAGAACCAAAACTAATTCAATCTCTAGATACCTCAAGAATAGACCGCATCTACCAGGAACCATAGGTTCCTCCATATTGAGAAAGATTTGGTTAGGAAAAACTAACTACCCAACCTTATTTTTACTTTTAGATGAGTTTAAAAACATGTTTTTTTGTATAAATTTATTCCAAGTAATTAAATATGTCCCTATCTTTTCAAAAGAGGCATGGGAAATGTTTATGAGGAAACTTGGAAGAAAGAGAAATGATCCTTAAATTGTTCATGTAATGAGAAATCTTTCAAACTTGATTATTGGGGGTTTCTTGCAACCAAATACTCAAACCTAAGAATCCCAGTGGCCAATGCACAAATAAAATATACCCTTATATCAAACATAATGATTGACCTCAAGGTTTCCATCAATCTTGTGACTTGCAAAGCCATGGAGTCCCTAGGACTTTCTTGTCTTAGGTAGCCTACACAGTATTACAGCTTTGCGATAGATACACTATCAAACCAGATGGAATTTTGGAAGATGTACTAATATCAGTTGATTCATGGGAATACCCTACTAAATTTATGGTTCTACAACCAAAATCCTATTTGGGAGGATATCATTTAATCTTTTGAAGGCCATGCCTCACTACTACATATGCTTACATCTGTTGTAGGTTAGGAAACATGACCATTTCCCACAGGACCTAAACAAGAAAAATCACCTTGTATCCTCCCACCAAGCCTAGTATAGATCTTTACACATGATTTTGGGTTGATGGAGAGGAAAGCTATGAAGTTGAAGTTTCCATTCAAGTCCTCATTATTGACTAATATTTGACCATTTGAGATAAAACTAAGGACGAAAAATTAGTGAATTCACAACTTCATCCTCCTCTTCACCTAACACACATGATCTTACTCACATCATGGACCTAGAAATCCATGCTTCTATTATTGCATCAAATGAACCACTAATAGAACATGCAACCTATTTTTCCAATGTGAGAGAACCAACCCTATAGACTATAGAAATGATCCCTATAAAGACCTTGAAAATCTATCTAGGGTTAACCAAATAATAAAAGAAATGATTTATCTAAGTGTTGTGGATTCATAGTGATGCTTTCACTTGGAAATACACTTATATGAAAGGAATCCATCTTGACCTATGCACTCACCATATCTATATAAAGAAAGGATCAAGACCCATTCACTAAATTCATTGATGGATGAATCTAGCACTAAGGGATATAATCAAAGAGAATTTGTAGAAATTGTTCTCAACCAACTTTATCGATCCCATTTTTGGAAATCGGTGGATATCCTCTCTTGTCATTGTACCAAAGAAGAATGATAAATGAGTAATTTTTTTCCAACTATCGAGAGATTAATAAAGAAACAAACAAAGACCATTTCCCATTTCCATTCATTAACCAGGTCTTATATGCGATGATCGCAAACAATATTTTTCTTTCCTCGATGGATTCAATGGATATAACCAAATCCAAATCACTCTAAAAGAACAAGACATAACTACATTCACCTATCCTCAAGGAAATTTTTCTTATTTTGTTCTACCCTTTGGACTTTGGAACACTCTAACCACTTTCTAGTAAGCTATAATTGGGATCTTGTTTGATCTAATTAACTAGTACATGGAAATATATATGGATTACTTTACAACATACAATGATATATTTGATATGTCTATGGCCAATCTAGAAAAGGTTTTAATAATATGTAAGGAAAGCCATGTTTCTCTTAGCAATGAAAACTAACACATAATGTTAATCCATGGCATAGTCTTAGGGCACCATATCTTAGAAAAATGCATTCAAGTGGATCCAGTGAATAGTAATGTAATATTAAACTTTTCAATTCCATGAACACATAAATACGTATGAATTTTTATAAGACACAATGGTTAATATCATCACTTTGTTAAAGAATTTCCTCAAGTAGCTTGCCCCTTGTTTGCTCTAATTAATAAAATATTGAATTTGTGTGGGAAGAAAGTTACCAACATTCCTTTGAAGAGTTGAAACCTAAAGTGTCCAAAGATCATATTTTAAGAGGGCCTAATTGGTCCCTCCCATTCTATATATCCACACATCCATCAAGCACTGCATTGTAGTTGCTACAACACTGCCCAATTTTTTTCTGTACGTCTAAATTTTGGGCCCCCTTATGTTTTTCAATGTCTTGATGGATATCCCCATTGATTGTAAAAGTCAAAACTCATTGATATCCTAGTTATCATTGATGCTACAAGTTATTACACATCCATAAGGCACATTGCCTATTTTTTCTTTTCCTCCTTCATCCTCGACATTAAGGCTTATGGAATTTTTCATTTATTCATTTTGTATGATTTTTTGGCACTTCTTCTCCATTTATGTTTAAGCAGGCGATATGAGTTATCTCTCTAATAATTTGTCAAAAATATGCTTATGTGTACCTTTTTATGCCTAGGGTTTGGACGAAGAGACAATGAGGCCAAGAGGCTTAATACCACTAGGAGTAGCTCTTAATGGGAAACATATATTATTATTTCAGCAGGGATATAAGATGTATCATATTCATCTATGGTTCAACGTAGGCATATCTTCATAGGGATGAATCTGACACATCCATACTTGATTCCACATATTATAATGAGATTTGACTTAGGCCTTGAAAAGATTGATTTTTTTCCTTTGTCCCAATTCGCAATCACAACTTGCAATTCTAGTTTGCTTGGCCTCTAGAAGTGCAATTTGTGACT
Source organism: Pinus taeda (assembly GCA_000404065.3). Lineage (NCBI taxonomy): Eukaryota > Viridiplantae > Streptophyta > Pinopsida > Pinales > Pinaceae > Pinus > Pinus taeda. The sequence goes on from APFE030799400.1 coordinate 59,490, forward strand.
TACACTGTAAATCTCATCTTATGAAGTTGAAAATCGCAACTCTAGTGCCTAGTGACTTGTTAACTACCCTGTACAAATGAAACTTGTGACTACGAATGTCCTCATTGCATGCAACAAAGCCAAGTCACACTTCTAAACTGCGACTGCCACTATGAAGGGTGACTTGACTAGAAACTGCGTCTATGACTACAAATTGTCACTACCACTAGAAATTGTGATTATGACTACAAGGGTGATTGTGACTAGAAATTGCGAATGCGACTAGAAGTGTCATTGCCACTAGAAATTGCAAATGTCACTACAAGGGTGATTGTGGCTAAAAATTATGGTTGTCACTACAAAGTGTCATTGCCACTAGAAATTGTGGTTGTGACTACAAAGTGCCACTGTCACTAGAAATTGTGACTCTAACTAGATAAAAAGTGTCACTACCACTAGAAATTATGACTATGACTACAAGGGTGATTGTGACTAGAATTTGTTACTACATCAAAGTGTCACTTCCACTAGAAATTGTGACTGCAACTACAAGGGTGAATGTGGCTAGAAATTGCGACTATGATTACAAAGTGTCACTACAATTAGAAATTGTGACTACGACTACAAGGGTGGTTGTGACTAGAAATTGTGACTACGACTACAATGGTGACTGTGACTAGAAATTGTGATTGTGACTACCAAGCATGACTACAACTACAAGGAATATGAAAGGTCACAAGGAACATGAAAGGTCATAGGGAAGGTGAAAAGGCACCTTCCTATTTGTAGAAATATACCATCATACCTCATTATGAGCAATTTTAGCACTTGAGCTAGGGCTAGCATTATATAGTTGTTTAGTGCTTAAGGAACTAGAAGCACTCAACTCTTGGTTGATAGTAAGGTGATATGTAGCGAGGCTAGGGTTTGGTCTTATAGATGACATGAATAGTTCCCATCTCACTATTGGGTTTTGATGGGATTTTTGGCACATGTATTTGAATTGGAAGCGTTATCAATGAGAAGTTCTTCAATTTTGGCACACATTCCCATGCATTCATTTGTTGGTTGTACTAGATAATTGATACTCCAATTAAGTTTGCATTCATTCTTTCATGTTGGCTTTATGTCGATGAACTAATTCATGAATATAGCTTATATGTTTGTTTTGAGTCTTTTCTTTCCTAATTTCTCCACATTTGATAGCAAGGAGAAAAACATACATGGTGGTATTCTAGCCCACATACCGGATGGGGTTCCTATCCCAAATGGTGTGAAGTATGATTGGGACTTCACACCAGGGAGACTCCCTAATTGTTGGCAGGACATTTTTCTTTGTCAACGCACTACTATTGGAACTATCTTACAAAAAGATGGAAATGCTCCATGTGAAATTCATTTTATCAACAAAAATATCTCACCCATAGAACTAAATTTTATGGTGATAGAAAGGAGTTTCTTGTGGAAATACATGAAAATAAAAAATTATAACATTATATAACAGGTTATCCAATAGTTTTTCACAATGACCATGTTGCAATAAAATACTTAATGAATAAACCAATCATGAACGGTAGAGTAACTAGGTGGTTATTATTATTATTGCAAGAATTTGACATAACCATCTTGAATCAACCAAGGAATGTAGTGGCTAATTTTATTTCATGACTAAAATCAAATGAGAAAAAACCTCTTGTATAAGATTTTTTTCCCTAATGAACATCTCTTTGCAGTATCTACGAACTCTCCTTGGTTTGTAGATATTACTAATTACTTGGATATAGGAAAATTCCTCATCACATGTCTCCAAAGGAGCAACTAAAAACCATCAAACATAGTTGGATATTCTCATGGATCAATGGGTGTCACTTCTACATAATACTAAATATATTATCTAGATATGCGTGTTAGAGCCTAGATTGACCTCAAGCTGAAGGGAGGCAATCCTAGTATAACCACAAACCAAGCTTAACCCGGTAGCTAGCCCTACTAGGTCGGGAGAGGGCTCTCTCCTTATCAATTTCAGTTGAGATGACTGAATCAAATATGTATTTTAGGCTAGGTATAGTAGCTCTAGGGTTTTTTGGTTGATTTTGATGGTTTTGTTTCTGGTTCAAATGGAGCAGGCAGCTTTGGGTCTGGGAAATCAAGTCAGAGTTGCAAGATGTTCTATGGGTCGAGGTAGGTAGGTGTTTTGGCACTTGGAATTGAGTGATATGGTAGGTCTAAGACTGGTGAGGAGCTGAGGAGGGCATGCAAGGATCATGAATCCTCTTCAAACAACTAAAAACATCAAAAACTACATTTATTCCCAAGGCAGAGCATTGTTACCAATGTATTCCACCTATCTATTTTGATTTCATTTAGTTAAGAAGAATGAAATAGATTTTTGCACATATAACACATGAGAAAAACTAATGACAGAAGGAGAGACAATGAAAAAACACATTACCACAAGAATCCCACAAAAATAGCTACAAACCCTGGTTTATTTCCTTGCCAAACTACTGTAGAGATGTACAAGATAACTCAGAGCATCCACAAGAGTCCAACCCTTAAAAATGACTGAAAAAATACATAATATAGACATCAAAACCACCTATGCTAAACATCAGGGGTTGAATCCAAGAGATAAGGGACTATTTCAACCATATCTAAAGTAGGAACAGGAATATAGGCAATGGAACAACTTGCCTCTAAAACCATAGAAACTGATTCATTGACCCCCCAAACCACCTCAAAATGATGAATCTACCCTTTCAGGTCATTTTAAAGTTACATTTACATAGCATAGCCTCATTTACAATCATAAATTCATCCAAAATGAGATAAAAGTCAACTTGTAGAAAAACTAGGCAAAATTTGGATTTTTGAGTAAACTGGTTCTATGCGTAGCGCCACCTAACCTGTGCGTAGCGCCACTTCTCAGCTGATTTTGGAGGCCTTATCCTTGGCCAAATTGTGCCCAAGATAGCTCATTAGAAAGGTCTTCCTATCTAGTTTCTGGAAAATCTTGAATTTTTTCATTTGGAGGTCATTTCCCCCCTCAAAAGTGGAATCTCCCAAGGCTACTTTCTTTGTGTCCAAAAAGAGGCAGAGAGGTCATTTTTTGATGGTTTTTTGACCTTTAGGTGACCAAGCTTTGCTCCAAAATTGCTGAAACTTTCAGGGATTGATGTTATCATCACGCTGAATATAAATATTCAAATCATTCCTCCAAAAAGTGTCCCAGTCAAAAGCTTGCAATTTCCTGTGTTGAAAAATTTCAAAATTTGAAAATGACAAAATTTCACCAAAACTTGCCCAAATTTGGCACAAAGCTCCCTCATTAGTTGCTTTGATGAGCTAGTGAGGCCTCAGCCAAGATTTTTAGCTTGTCATGCTCCTTTTTGATCCTCAAGGCCTTCCTCATCCTTGCTTTAAGTTTCGTCTTTCTTATATTGCATATTTTGTTACGGGTCATATAGTGATAGGCCATGTGACGAAGCATCTTCTTTTCTTTATTGGCCTTCTCAAGCAGCTTTTCAAGGTGAATGTTAACCCATACAAGACAAGTTTCCTAGTCATTCTCAATCTCTTGCTCAATGGAGGTCATCTTGACCTTTTCCTTCTTTGCCTTTTGCCGGTTCTCCTTGATCATTCGCAACTCCATGAGGACTTGCTTATCGGTCAATTGCTTGTTTTCTTGCTCAAGATAATTGATGATCCACTTTACACTTTCTAAATTGACTGACAAGGATTGTATATCTGCCTCTTGCTCCTTGATGATCATGTCTTTAGTAACCTTTGTACCTTGAGTCTCCAAATCAATGACATCAACTCCTTGTGTCTCCTCATGATGAACCAGGTCAAATTCCCTCTCTTGCCCATCACTAGGATCCTTCTCATGCATTTTTCCCTTACCTTTACCTTTTCTCTTGCTATGTTTCCCAACCTATACCTGTTTAGCTGAAGATGAAGGCAGAGCCCCTTCCACTCCTTGTGGAGATAGTATTTACCTGTGGCTTGTAGATGAAGGCGAGACCCCTTCCACTCCTTGTGGAGATAATACTCACCTGGCAGCTGCAAAAAGTTTCCTAGTGCCTCTCTCATATGTCACAAATACTGGCACTCTAATAGTTTGTATCTTGCACCTTTTCCTGTCTTGAAGGTACACCTTCTTCATAAGGCACGGATGCAAATACTTGAGGGCTTTTGAACACTTCATGAGAAATGAAGGTCTCCCATGGTATATTGAGTAGGTTCACCTAATGTAAGACAATGATTTTAATCATAGAGAAGTGGTAGATGCTGGTTAGCTGCTGGAGGTGTGATTTCTTCTTTACAATAAATGCCATCTTCTCTATGTTTTTGAATATGAAGTAGGGGATATTCATCATCCTCACTGTAGTGAAATGCATCAGCAATCGAATGTGGTAGGCATATAGTCTGGAGAACCTACCTTCATAAGTAAAATACTTGATGATGATCTTCATTAATGGAGTAAACCTGTCCTCCAAGAACTTAAAGGGGAATACTCTGCTGAGTTTATTATGATATTTGGCCTTAATGTAAGGCTCATAGTACTCCCTATCAATGTGCTGACCCTTGTTCCACTTTTCACTCACATTTGGAATACCTTTAGCCTCTGAAATGACAGCTGGTGACAAAGTGAATGTGACTCCAGCAAGGTTTACCTCATTGTTATCCTCTAAACGTGTCATAAACAACCTTGCTAATTCATTATGCGATTTTACCCTTTCCACCATTTCAAAAAAAGTAAAACATGTCTGATGTCTTAAACAAGAAAGGGAAAATGGGCAGGCTTGCAATTCACTCAAACTGGTGGACTCCTCTCTAATATGTTTTCCTCCCTTATGAGGCCTTCTACCCTGAGTGTCTCTCTCTCTGGAGCTATCACTATGTGTCTCTTCCTCCACTTCATACTCACTATCCCTCTCCATTATTGCACTGCTTTTTTCTTTATGGTAAATGAGGAGTGATGGATTGGTGAGTAAGGGTATGATGAGTATGAAGAGATTTTAGATAGGAAAGTCAGTGAGGGTGCACAAGAATGGGATAATGGTGTGGGGAATAAGTAAGATTAATGAATAGTGTAGGGTTTGGGAGTAATGGTAGGTTTTTGGTATATGAGTATAGGATTTGGGAGTAATGGTAGGTTTTGGGTATATGAGTATAGGGTTTTGGAGTACTGGTAAGTTTTGGGAGTATTGTAGGAAAAAGTTTAGGGATGGGATTATGTATGGGAGGATTAGTTGTAAGGATACAATGAAAGATGATATGGGATAGAAGCAATAATGATTGTATTTGATAGACAACATAAATTAGGGTTTGATATGATGGACAACAACAATTAAGGTTTAATGTTTAGAGAGACAACACAACCCAAAAATTTATGCAACAACTCTTGTCTGTAAGGAAAGTGGTATTACTTACTTGCGAATGGAAGAATTTGGGTGTTTTGAATCAATTTAACGAATTTTGCAGAAATTTTTAGCTCAGAGTACAGGTGCATAGTGCACTTCCCAGGTGTGTAGCGCAACTTCTATGCATAGCGCCCGTTCAAAAAAACCCTAGAGAAAAAGCCCAGGTGCGTAGCGCCAAGTTTTAATGCATAACACCTTTTTTCAGACCACTTTTTAAGGCCTTCCTGGTGTCTACATTGGGCTCAGGATAGCTCGTTGGAAATATTGTCGAGTCTACTTTCCAGAACATCTTGAATATATCAATTTGGAATTCATTTGCCATGTCAAAAGTCCAATTTCCCAAGACTGGTCAAAATGTGCAGAATGAGGCTGCCTAAATGTAGAGTGTTGTTGAAGTCAACTTTTGAAGGTATTCCTCAACTCAAAATTAATCTCATGATAGCTCATTGTAAATATAGTTGTGTGTAGTTATCATTTGACTCATCAAGCAAGTCAATTGGTCAATCCATCTAGGAGAAAAATTGATTTTACCGAAGTCACTCCAGAGGTCTAGCAACTCTCTTATAGCGATTGTATTTTTTACATTTCTCTAAAACCATGACACCTAGGTAAACATTAAAGGAGGGTTTTCTTCCTAGGCCTATTATGGACAAAAAACTCTCTCACTTTTTCAAAATTCAATTTTTCTTGCTCAGAAACAAAAACCCTAGGAGAGGGAAATGAGCCTTACCAGAGCACAATTGAAACACAAACAAGGTGTAAAATGACCCATTGGAACCTGAAATGATGATGAAATCCTTTTGAATGATGGCACACTCAGCCGAATGGTGACATGAACTGACATTTGGAAAACTTTGAAAGGAGTGAAAACAAATCCTAGACCTAATACCCAGTGACCAAATTTTACTTGAAGACTCACTAAAATGACAAAATTTGACTTTGACACCCTAAGACCACTTTGTACGAGCATGTTTGATTGCTAGTCGGAAGGCTTCAAAGACTGACACTAACAATGTGTACAAGAAGAAAATATCTATGAGATATTGAAGGCATATCATGATGGTCCTTGTGGTGACCACTATGAACAAAATTTGATCAGGTACAAAGTACTTCATCATTGTTACTATCAGCCCGCTATCTTCAAAGATGCAAAGAAAATGTGAAGAGATGTGATAGTTTTCAGTGCATGGGAATACCAATGTAATTCGACGAGATACCATTATAGGCATAAATGGTGCCAGAACGCTTAGATAAATGGGCCTTTGATTTTGTAGGACCTATTAATCCTCCTTCCCATCACAACTCCTACATACTTTTATGCATATATTATATCACAAAATGGATGGAATCCAAGGCACTCCTGGCCACAACTAAAAAAGTAATGTTTTTTTTTTTACATGAAGAGATCTTCACTAGGTTCAAGATACCTTCAGAAATAGTTACTGAGCTCAATTCACTTCAAGGCTTGTAGAATAACTAATGGAGATATACAATATCAAGAACAGAGTCACAACACCATAGCTTCCAGAGGCCAATGGCTATGTGGAAGGGAAAAATAATATTCTAGAGGCTATTATCACTAAGAATTCCATACTACACCTCAAGGATTAGGATGATCAACTCCATGAAGTTCTATGGGCCTACCAGATTACTTGGATAACTACTATTAGTTGCACTCAGTACAAATTAGTGTATAGGAAGAAAGTACTTTTTCCAACCGAGAAAAATATTCAAACACTCAAAATAGGAGTACAACTTGGAATGGACCTATCCAAAGCTCAAAAGTAGAGGCTTCTCTAGGTCAATGAGTTGGATGAACTCCATTAAGATTCCTTACATCATACATCAATGACACAATAGCAAAGGGTCCAATGGCATGAAAATTTCATTAAGGAGAAGAAATTTAAATATGGAGCCCAGGATTTATTATTTGATTCCAATTATAAGTATTTTCGAGGAAATTTATGTGTTTGATAGCTTGGACCCTATGAGATAAACATTTTATATGATAATGAAGCCATCAAAATTTGTATAAGTGATGTAGAGAGAATGCCCCCAAGGAAAAATACACATAAGCTTTAGTTATATCGCATACCCATGTCAAAGGAGGCCTTCTTGAGGAAAATCAATGGTGGATGGTGAGATAATGACCTTGAGATTGTTTTCAAGGGAGATATCCCTTCCAGGTGAATCATTCTCGCATCTTTTTTCTTTCAAAGAAAAAAAAGGAAAAAAGAAAAGTGAAAAACAATCAATCCATATACGAAAACCCTTAGGGGCATAACTTAGGCACATGTCATGTGAACATCAGCTTAGGCTAGCCCTTTCCATGTTGAAAAATAAATAAATAAAAATAATAGTAAAATCATGACATCAAGGGCACTTTACGGCCTTGTGATGGTTAATTGACAAGGTCCTTCTACTCATGCACTTATAGTTTCTTTACTTTTTTTCTTCTAATAAAGTGTCATTCAAGATATGTAGGATAGGATGTTTTTGTTGTTACAACTCTAATTTTTGTAACTCCATTGTACAACCATGTTTCTACTACTCTGTCACTAAACCCCCATTGTTGCAACTCTATTTTTGTACTTCTATTTCTAAAATTTTGATGGTCCAAGTGAATGATGAAAAGTCAGTTGTTGTAACTCTGGAATGTTGTTCTATAACTCCAATGCTACAATTTCGATAGATAGAATGAGTGATGATGTGTCCTATTGCAACACCATGACTAGATCAAGGTGCAGCTATGGCTGACACTATTTCTATAAGTCTAGAGCACTGCTTCTACCAATATGAAACCTTATTGCTACAACTTTGGGACGTTTCTACAACTTGGGAATTATGCTACAAATTCAATGCTAACATGGATCCAAATTATTTTGTGGGGTCAACATGCTAGTGTGAAAAAGGTACAAGGCATGATGAACACTTATGGTAAGTCAGAGAGGTACATTCCTGAAAATTGCATGATGAATGCCATTGGTTGGAATTTCTTGACTTTACCTCCAATTTAAATTCACTTCCATCACTCACGCTGTAATCACCCAATGCCATAATCACCTTGTTAGAAAATTATCACCTTTCATAGTTGGAAATATCCAACCATCAAAATATTTTCATTCCATTTACAGTCATAGTTTCAATGAGCTTTGAGAAGAAGGAGAAATGAAGGCTCATTTAATCATAGAGAATCTATGGAGACATTGTTACTACAATCATATGACCATCTGTGAGATATGTTTAAACATGGAGGCTAGATAGAATATATACACAAACTGCAAGGGTATGATGATGAGGTGGCCCTTAATTTTACCATGATGATAGGTTTATAGTGTTAGGAACACTTGTGCAAGTGGAAAATGTTGTTTTGGATAAAGTAGCAGGGCTTGCTTAGATGGGAGAGAAATAGTATTTTCACTAGAGGCCAAAACCTAAAATCATGGAACATTTTCTTGAGCTAGGAGAAGTCCTAGTCAGGAAATGGTTTGAATTTGGTAGATGATCACTATCAAGTCCATGGGGATTTTTTTTTGTCGTGGTGCAAAGTTATATAACTTGTGAATGCCACCATGGAGTCATGTATTTACAACACCTCATGTTACTGGACTATCTATGATATGGCACACTAGTTAATATGATGCTTTTCTTTCTAATGATGTTGTAATGACTTTTCTTATGTGAAAATATGGACAACCCATGGATTCCCTCTCACATCGTGGGATCATAAAAAATTTGGTTGAGTGAAAACTAAATAGAGAATTCTAAGTGTGGGCCAAAGTAGCAAGAGCATCAGTAGAGATTGTGGATGCTACAAATCTAGCCTGAGATAATGCTATTGTAGCTCTAGAGGCCTCCAAAGTTGTAGCAAAAGAATACATTGTTGCAACTCCCCTAGCTACAAAATACCCTAGTGTTTGGTCTTCATAATGACATGATATTTGTAAATGATGAAATAAAAGGAATAAAATTATTTTTGTATGCCTTGCTACATGGGCTTCATGAGCAAGAGGTTTATTTGTTAGTGGATACCATTGAGAGCCTTAGGATTTATTTTTAAATCAAAGAGTCAATGTCATGTATGAAGAATATATTCTTGAGCCTGTGTTTAAATGTATACAAGTCTATAGAAATGTCTAGAAGCCCTCCAAAGACAACCACAATCCCTCTTGAAGAAGTCGGCCTCAAAAAATAGCTACAGTAGTCAAGTAGGCTCACATATGGAGACACACATGTTTAGCATGACAAGTTGGATTATTTATGATGAGAAACCACTATATATATGCAGCTAGGGTCCCCAGAGAAAGACAGATTTCTAACAAGCATCTCTATGGTTTTAGGATGGGTACATAGATGAAGTCCTTGTAGTCTTGAAGATCTCTATCTCGGCATACTAAATGCAATCACAGTCTCAGATTATGTGTGATGTGGAGGATCTAGGTGATCTCACAGTGATACCCTCTTGGCATACATCGTAGACATAGTCACGACCTCGACATAGTTGTAATCATGATCTCAATCATGAACTTAATGAAGACGTAATTTACAAGGGCAAGATCATGATGAAGACCTCGATACAACTCTCATATATATATGGAGGTATCATTGTTGTGATGAAGATCTCGGTGAAAATGCAACAATGGTGCAACAGTGATGAAGATCTCGGTGAAGGTGAAGCAAGATTGCAGCATTAATAAAGATCTCAGTGGTGCAATAATAAAGACCTCGGTGATACAACATTGATGACTTTAGTAGTAGTGATGATTATCTCAGAAATGCCAAAGAAGAGGATTGGTGTCTTGGTATTGGAGTGGCTACTAGGTCAAGGGTCTTGGTATTGTTCTTGGTATTCGTCAACTGGAATCTCTATAAGAAGAATTTGTGTGGGTTTTCCTCTCAAATAATGATAGGTTTTAGCCCTGGAAGAGAGCTAACATCTTGTGTTCTTGTCTCTTTTGTTTTGGTAACTATTTGATGAAGTAAGTATCAAACTCTATAAAACAAGATAATATTGTATCTCATCCTCTCCTTCTCTCGCTCTCTCTCACTCTTCTCTCTTCTCTCTATAATATATAGATAATTATATATAAATAAAATATTATAATAAATATTATATATATAATATATATAATATAAATATATATATAATATAATTATATATATATATATAATATATAATATTATATAAAATATAATATATAGATATTAATATAAATATAGTAATCAATATATATATATAATTGATATAGATATAGATATAGATATATCATTGTTGTGATGAAGATCTCAATGAAGGTGAAGCAAGGTTGCAGCAGTAATAAAGATCTCAGTGGTGCAATAATGAAGGCCTCGGTGATACAGCAATAATGACTTCAGTAGTAGTGAGGATTATCTCACAAATGACGAAGAAGAGGATTGGTGTCTTGGTCTTCGAGTAGCTACTAGGTCAAGGGTCTTGGTATTGGTCGTGGTATTCGTCAACTAGAATCTCTATAAGAAGAATTTGAGTGGGTTTTCCTCTCAAAGAGTGAGAGGTTTTAGCCCTGGCAGAGAGCCAACATCTTGTGTTCTTATCTCTTGTGTTTTTGGTAACTATTTGATGAAGTAAGTATACACACTCTAATAATAACAAGAGAATATTATGCTAATAAGAAAAGGTAAAAAGTACCTCACAAGTAGTTATCATCGTGAGAAAAATCTTATTAACATAATTTCCCTAGATTTTTCAACATAGTATTAGATCTAAGGTGTTGAAGTCAAAGGAAGGGCAACAAAGAGACATTCAAGGATAAAGTTTCAAGAAGGACATCAAAGAATGTTGAAGGTTATCAAAGAAAGGGATCAAGATCTACATTGAAGAATTGTGATTTTGATCAAACCTTAGATCAAGCCCTAGATCAAAGAAGCAATCTACAACAACAAAATATTTGGTTTCCGTAGTCATCATCAAAACCCTCATCAAGTTGTCTTAAAGGAAAGGATCTTAAAAACGAAGATCACATCATCCTGGAGAAAGTAAAAACCCCAGAAGTAGTTTTGATCTACACTACAAAAGAAGATAAAGCATATTGAAGGTGAGAAGGCATTGTGATCTTCAAGGTTATAAAATCAAGCAAGTATCATCTTCTTAGAAGAAGATCTTCCAAGGAAACAACAAAGTATCCTCACCAAAAGGAGCAACCTTTTCTATTGAAAAAAAAAGGCTTTTTCATCTAAAATAAGATCATCCAAAAGAAGCCTCTAAGACATACTCTTCAACCATCATCAAAGCAATCAAGTATAAGATTTCATCTTCACTTGTCAAGTAAGTATATTTCATTCTATAATCAAGTTTGGTTAATTACTTTGTGTTTGCAAGGAGATCTATAAATTGGCCGGGTCATTGAAATTCCTTGCATAAGAAAGGAGGATAGATATAGTCCCTATAAGATAAGTCATTGAAAACTCTCTGAAGGTTAAGCATTGTTTGAATGCATGTAAAAGGATCAAGGGACTCAAAGGATTCTTATGAAATCAGTCAAAGTTCCTCTCATCCCTATGTAGCAGGAGAGGAGATAGAAAAAAGAGATATATGAAATGCTAGAAGATATATTCTCTGAAAATGTAGAAAAGAAGGTCATATCACTTAAACTTGATCTACACAAAATTGAAGGTATCAAAGAATGAAGGGATATCTCCATAAGATTTCAATTGGAGATCTACGAGAAAGGATAAGAAGATAACCATCATCATTCTAACTGATAAGCAAGGTAACAAATGTCCACAGACAAGAAGGTTACCTCATTCGACAACTTGTGGTCTCTATGCTAGATAGAAAAGACAAGTTGAAGGAAAAAGCGTTGAAGTTTAAAAGACTCAAACATTTGCAGAAAAAAGGAATTTTGGTCCTCAAACAAGATAAAACAGTGCTATGGAAAGATTATGAAAAGAAATCTCATATCACCGGAAAGATGGAGGAAGTTGAAGAAAAGGGCCAAGGAAAGAGGGAGTAACATATGTCTACTATGATTGAGATGGTATCCCTCACAAAAGGGTCTTATCATAAGATCCTAAATCTTTTGTTATAAATATGACCATGATAATAAGATGCATCGTGGAAGCATTGGAAGAAAGAGCTCGTGATATCACCATGGAGAATCGTGAAGGACATAACGATCAAAATCCATGGTAGTCAAACATGAAGGATATGGCTCTTGGGAACCTCATTGGACATTAAAGTAAAGGATGAATTCATCCAGGACAAGCCTCATCATACATCAAGTCAAAAAGGAAACATCTGCCCGATGGAAATATGCAAGATCCTCAAGATTCTCTGATGGAATCCTCATCAGAGGGTTCACTAATCTAGAGTAGAAGCAATTGTTTCATTAGAAACTCCAACTTGTGGAATTCATGGATGATGTTATGTGGCATAAGAGAAGAAGCAGATCAAGCAAGGAATAAAATTAATTTTATATTCCTTGCTACATGGGTTTCATGAGCAAGAGTTTTATTTGTTAGTGGCTTGAATTGAGAGCCTTAGAATTTATTATTAAATCAAAGAGTCAATTCCATGTATGAAGAAGCTCTTCTCAAGCATATGTTTAAATGTATACAAGTCTATAGAAATGTCTAGAAGCCCTCCAAGGACAAGCACAATCCCTCTTAAAGAAGTTGGCCTCAAAAAATAGCCAAAGTAGTCAAGTCGTCTCACATATGGAGACACACATGTTCAGCATGACAAGTCAGCTTATTTATGATGAGAAAACACTATATATATATATGTGTGTGTGTGTGCGCGCGTGTGTGTGTGTGTGTGGCTAGGGTCACCACAGAAAGACATATTTCAGACAATCATCTATGTGGTTTTTGGATGGGTACAGGATGAAGTCTCAGCCTCCCTGCAGTCTTGAATATCTCTATCTCGGCATACCAAATGCAGTCACGGTCTTGGCTTATGTTTGATGTGGAGGATCTAGGTGATCTCATAGTGATACCCTCTTAGCATACATCCTAGACATAATCATGACCTCGACATAGTTGTAATCATGATCTCAGTCATGAACTTGATGAAGACGTAATTTACAAGGTCAAGATCACGATGAACACCTCGGTAAAGCTCTCATATATATATATATATATATATGGAGATCTCATTGTTGTGATGAAGATCTTGGTATAGATGCAACAATGGTGCAATAGTGAAGGTCTCGGTGATACAACAATGATGATGATAACAACAATGACAAAGAAGAGGATAAGTGTCCTAGTCTTGGAGTTGCTACTAGGTCAAGGATCTTAGAATTGGTCTTGGTATTAATCAACTAGAATCTCTATAAGAAGAATTTGTGTGTGTTTTCCTTTCAAAGAGTGGGAGGTTTTAGCCCTGGAAGAGAGCCAACATCTTGTGTTCTTGTATCTTTTATTTTTGGTAAGTATTTCATGAAGTAGGTATACACACTCTAATAATAACAATTGAAGATTGTGCTAATAAGAAAAGGTAAAAAGTGCCTCACAAGTAGTTATCATTGTGAGAAGAATATTATTAACATAATTGCCCTTAATTCTTCAACATAATAATATGCTAGAGAATAAAAAATAGGAAACCTCAGACCACCATCAAATTGTTGAAAAATGAACTCAAAGAGGAAAGATGCTTTCTTAAACTAGACTTACTTTCCTAGGCAGAAGGTTCCCTTGCTTTAGGGGAACCTCTCCTTGAAGCAAGAGAGACAACCAGAACCTACAAAAGAGAAATTGTAGAAGTGGATATACAAACAACAAATAGTATACTTACCTTGATTGAGATATCTACTCAAATAAAGGTTAAAACAGTTGAAGAAAAATCCTCACAAGTGGATATCTCTCATATGTGGATGAAAGAAAAGAATATTGGTGGAATAAATTGTTAGCATCATATGAACGGGTGATTCCTACCAAACAAAACCATCAGATTGTTAGAGCATTGAGAGAGAAGTGTGCTAAGTACTTTGGGAAGAAGAGAGGATTGAAGAAAATATTTTTTTTCAACTAGAGAAACAAATGAATAGATTGGAGATTAAGAAGATATAACTTGGATCGTTGGTGGAGTTGACACTGCGAGCAAGGATCCCTCTCCACACCGTAACATGTTCTTGTAAGAGAAAATTATATTATTCCAAACGAAAGTCATAATGACCAGTAATCCTTTAGAGATCACATCTTCAAATACATTTGTGAAGGCTTAATATCTATTGGGTGTGTGTTGTATTCTTTCCATGACTAGCTCCACGTGTTGTACATTGTGTCAGGTGCAGTGGGGGGCGACAACCCCCCTTGTCGGGGGGTTTGAAGGGGAGCACTAACCCCCCTACACATGTTTGGGGCAATGACCCGAGAATTTTTTTTATGTAGACCCAATAATAGTTCTATGGACCCAAGGATGGGGGGAAGATCCAACGATGGTGGGTGGACTTACCCATTGTTTTGTGCATGAATTTTGCAAATGGTTTTGGGCATGATGGTTTTCTGCCCATGGTATTTTGTTGATCAGGCCAACGGAATTACGATTATGTTCTAAGCCAGGTTTAATGGATTGGGGTTTATGAATGCTTTGGCATATATATATATATATATATATATATATAATATAAATATATATATAATATATATATATTATAGATATATAGATATATATATATATTGTAACATTCAAAGGAACATAACGAAAAATCAATTTGGTAGTCCCAGTTTTGGGATCTAGGGGAAAATTTATGTGTAATTTCTTTTTTATATTCTCGCCATTGTTTATTTTTCTGTTTTAATAATTCATTTGCAAGTAATTTATGTACAAGGTTAAATACTACATTTGGAATCATATTTGTTTCAGATTTAAGGAGACGCCTTTGTTGTTGAGGGGTTTTTCTCGGGCTTGTGGTAGACCCTGTTATAGTGGGAGATCTACGAGATCGATTCTTATGGTGAAAGAAGATGGAGAACATTGGAAAGATAGAGATTGATAAATTCAATGGACAAAGTTTTGAGTTGGCGAAGCTGATGGAGGATTTGTTAGTGGATAAATATCAGTGGATCGTAGTAGATTCAAGTATTAAACCAACGACAATGTCAACAAAAGACTGGGAAAAGTTGGATCAGAAGGAAAAGAGAACAACACAATTGTGTATCTTATATTTAGTATTGTTGAATGTATCAGGGGAAACTATGATGAAGGATTTGTGGGGAAAGTTAGGGACTTTGTACTAATGTAAATCTCTGGTGAACAAACATTTCCTGCAGAAAAAGCTATATAACATGAGGCTGAAGGATGAAGAATCGGTAACAGAGCATTAGAACGCCTTTAATATTGTGGTAAGCTAGTTGTTATCTCATGATATAAAAATTTCAGACGAAGATAAGTGCTATCACTTGCTATGTTCTTTACCAGATTCATGGGATAGTTTGGTTGTTGCAATAGGTAGAAATACAAGTACCTTGAAGTTTGCTGAAATATTCTAATCCTTCCTGTCAGAGGAGATGAGACAGAAAAATATGGAGAGACAAAATGGATATGCCTTGTCTATATGAGGACAGTGCCATAACAGAAACAAAAATAGTTCCTTCAGTGGGAGATCTAAATCTAGAGGGAGATCTAAATCTCTAGGAAAACCTATGAAGGTGTGATGGAAATGCGGAAAGGAAGGGTACTACAAAAAGTAATGTAGATATAAAGATCCTGAGAAAGGAAAGGAATTTGATGATGCTCCTTCTGCAGAGGAGAAAACTACCTCAGATGAAGGTGGGGATGTGCACTTGGCTTCTTCTTCAAGTACATATGTAGATCATGAGGCATGGTTGATTGAATCAGGTGTATCCTTTCACTTCACTCCCCATAGGGAGTGGTTCTACGAATATGAGAAATATGATGGTGGTGATGTCTTCTTAGGGAATGAAAGGAAGGTCAAAATCATTAGACATGGAAAATTCAAGTTGAAGCTACAAGGTGGAAGGATTAGAACACTTCCTAGTGTTCTACATATTCCTGCATTTGCAAGAAATCTAATTTTTGTAAGCAAGATGGATGATGTAGGTGTAAAAACAATGTTCAAGAAATATACATGCAAGATGGTTCGAGGAGCACTGGTATTGATGTGGGGAGTTCAGATTGGAACTTTGTACAAGCTTCTGGTAGCAATATTATTGATTGGTGCAACAATGTTGTGTTTCTTGAAAGTGGAGAAAAACCTAGTGGCCTTTGGAGAAAAGACCATGCTATGGCATCGAAGGCTTGGACATATTGGAGAGAGCAACCATTAGATAGTGCATGGTAATGGTATGGTAGAAGGTATGTCTAATTTCTCTATGGATTTTCATTTCTGTGAACATTGTGTATATGGGTAGAAGAATTGACTGAGTTTCCCCTCTGGTGCTAAAAGGGCGAAAGGAATATTAGAGCTTGTTCACAATGATGTGTTTGGACCTGTGTCAGTTCCATCACTGGGTAAGTTTATGTACTATGTCTCATTTATAGATGAATTCTCAAGGAATAAATAGATATATTTCCTTAGGAAGAAATTTGAAGTCTTTGACAGTTTTAAAGAATTCAAGGCTCTGATGGAAAATCAAACAGAGAAGAAGATTAAATCGTTGAGGATAGATAATGGTGGAGAGTTCTATAAGAAGGAATTTGAAGATTTTTGTAAGACGTGTGGTATATCACAACAGAAGACTACTCCACAATCACCTCAACAAAATGGAGTTGCATAAAGAATGAATAGGACATTGATTGAAAAGGGAAGAAGCATGCTCAGTGGTGTCGGGTTAGGATAGGAATTCTGGGCCGAGGTGGTGGAGACTACATGTTACCTGGTTAACATATCACCTTCATCAATGTTGGAGCATAAGACTCCTCTTGAGGTATGGGTTGGTAAGAAACCCTCTCTTTCACATATGAGGGTATTTTGTTGTGATGCATATGTACATGTTCCAAAGGAGAAAAGAAGCAAGTTGGATAGTAAATATGTAAGGTGCATCTTTATTGGGTAAAATGATGGTTTAAAAAGTTATAAGATTTGGAACCCAGAAACAAGGAAGCTTATGTATAGCTAAGATGTGGTTATTAGAGAGGTGAAAGATGTTATTAAACATGAATTCCTAACAAAGGAACTTGAGAAGATAGAGTTTGAGCTAAAGGAGGAAGAATCAAACTCTACAGCAGAACAAGAATCATATGAGGAAGAGCCACAAAATCTAGTTTTGAGAAGATAAGTTCGAGAGAGAAGGCAACCAAAAAGTTATAGTCCATATAATTTCTATTCAAATTTTTCTTTATCTATTACTAGTGATGATCCCATAAATTTCAGGTAGGTAGTAGATTAAGAGGATGGAAAACTCTGGAAAGAGGCCATGCTTGATGAAATGGCATATTTGGAAAAAATTGAGTCTTGGTATCTCATGGAGTTGTCAGCTAGAAGGAAACCCATTGGAAGAAAATGGGTGCTTAAGAAGAAGATAAATGCAAATGGCAAGGTGGAGAAATATAAAGCTTGGTTGGTAGTAAAAGGTTATTCCCAGGTGCCAGGAATTGATTTTGGTAATATTTTTTCTCCTCTCGCCAAGCTAGCTTCTATTAGATTACTTTTATCTATTGTTGTTTCTTTTTATTTTGAGGTAGAAAAAATGGATGTGAAGAAAACATTTATTCATAGGGATCTAGAAGAAGATATCTACGTGAAGAAACCTTAAGGCTTTGTGGTGAATGGTAAGAAAGAATTGGTATGCAAGTTAAAAAAGTCTTTGTATGGGTTAAAACTGTCACCAATAATGTGGTATATTTAATACATATATACGCGGACTTGGCTTTGCAAGAAGCATAGCGAATCACTATGTGTATTTTAAATTAATTGGTGACTGTGTTATTTATTTTGTCTTGTATGTCGATTATACATTTCTGATTGGAAATGATAAAGAAATTATCCAGGATTTGAAGACTCATTTTTCCTCCAAATTTGACATGAAGGATCTTGGTGCCGCAAACTATATTTTGGGCATGGAAATTAAACAAGATTGGGCAAAGATGAAGCTTTGGTTAAACCAGAGGAGGTATGTTGAGATAATATTGCAGAGGTTTAATATGCAGGATAGTATATCAGTGAAGGTTCCTATTCCTGTAGGTGTAATGTTATCTGTTGAATAGTGTCCTAAGACACAAGGAGAGGAAGAGGACATGTCTCGTGTTCCATATGCGAGTGTAGTTGGTAGCTTGATCTATGTAATGGTTTGCACCATGCCATACATTACACATGTAGTGGGAGTATTGAGCAGGTTTATGTCGAAACCATGCAAGGAGCATCAAACAATAGTGAAGTGGGTTTTCAGGTATTTGTACAGCACTAGTGTGTAGAATTTTGTAGAATTTTTCTACAATCAGCTAGCTCTAATACCATGTAGAACTTTTTTCTACAAATCAGCTAGCTCCGATATCATGTAGAAATTTCCCACCTGTAGATCAACCTGGTAATGCAATGTACTAAAGAAAAACACTTGATCTACTTCTACAAACAATTTAGCGGAAATTTAATCAACCATGCGCAACATCAAGCATGAACACATATAACTGATAAGAAGGAATCAATCACACATAACACAGAATATATCATTGGGGAAAGCACCAGCATAAAACCCCATTCTCTGTATTATCATACATAGGATTTATACAAAGCCTTAGCTCTCACATAGCTAGCTAGCTCTCAGTACAATCCTCACACATGAAGGTGGAAATACATCAAGATTACACAAAGCCTTAGCTCTCACAGCTAGCCAGCTCTCAACATAATCCTCCTGGATTCTCACAGGCAATCAAGACTTCTACTAAGCCTTCTCCTCTGCCCTCCAAGCCTCGTATTTCCTTGCAAAGTTTCTCCTAGGTGACCCTCTTGTTACCAAGTGTAAAACTGATCTCACACCCTGTAAAACTGCACAATCCTTAAGGAACCTTAAATCCTCATCATGGATGAGCTTCCTTTATAGGAGAAATATTCATCCAATGATAGTACACTATCCCTTCTTTGATCTCAACTGGGTCATTGTCTGAACTGACATGCATGAGTTATTTAAGCTATAATATTCAGTTATCTGAAAATACCAGTTGTTACATGCATGCAAGCATTAACAAACAGAATCTCATTAATTTAACAACTTGTTAAATTAATATAACTAGACTTGACTCAGTTAGAACTAAGTCAATTGATTCTCTCATTATAGAACTCATACTTATTCCCTCAATCAGTGGAGGAAATTAAGGACACATTCCCCAATCAATGGAGAAATAAATGCATGTTCTCACAAAGACTTCAAGTTTGCTTTTCCTTAACTAATTAACTCATGGAGAATTAATTAATTAATATTCCAAACTGCTGGTAAGAACAAAATTAATTTTACTTCTGATACATAGACTGAGACTGCTATAAATAGGAAGGGACCCAGAGATGCTATTTTTAGAACTTTCTATTTTTAGCAGTGTCACCTCTCACCCAAGTTGGCCAATGACCTCACTGGCCAAACTACTATTTTTAGACATGACATTTTTAGAAGTCCTATTTTTAGCACATTCTAAATTTAACATTTCTTGTTGCACATTTTTCAACATAGTGATTATGGTTTCTGCTACAAAGGAAGACCAAGATTCGACCGAGTTTAGAAATTTGTGGCTTTGTTGATACAGACTGGGTTGGAGATCTATATCAAATAAGATCTACAAGTGGGTATATGTTAACCTATTTGGAGGAGTAGTCAGCTGGATGAGCAAGAGACAGTCTGTAGTGGCACTTTCAACTATAGAGGTA
Organism: Pinus taeda; assembly: GCA_000404065.3. Taxonomy (NCBI): domain Eukaryota; kingdom Viridiplantae; phylum Streptophyta; class Pinopsida; order Pinales; family Pinaceae; genus Pinus; species Pinus taeda. The sequence goes on from APFE030799400.1 coordinate 79,693, forward strand.
GAATACATGGTATCCACTCATGCAAGCAAGCAAGAATTTTGGTTGCAAATATTGTGTTCAAGTATGGGGCTGGTACAACAAGCTATAAGGACATATTGTGACAAACAAAGTGAAAGTTTCTTGGAAAAGAACCCTACTTATCATTCAAAGAGAAAGCACATTGATGTTCAGTATCACTTTGTGAGGGATATGGTTGAGGACAAAAAGGTGTTGCTGGTAAAGGTTGACACCTTGAAGAATGTTTCAAATGCATTCACAAATTCTATGAGCACTGAGAAGTTTTCTTGGTGTAGAAAAAAAATGGGTGTTGCAGGGTTGGACCAATGACTAAGATCTCCTCTGACCCCTGTGTGGAAAGAAAACAACAAGTGGGATAATTTTGGGTGTGTGTTATATTATTTCGATGAGATTATTTTTTTATGCAGACCCAAAGATGGTGGGCAGGACTACCCATGGTTTTGTGCATGGTTTTTGCACATGGTTTTGGGCATGATGGTTTTCTTCCCATGGTATTTTGTAGATCTCGTCAAGGGAACTACAATTATGTTCTAATCCAAGATTAATGGATTGGGGTTTATGAATGATTTGGCATGTATATATATGTATTGTCACATTGAAAAGAACATAATGAAAAATCAATCTGGTAGTCTCGGTTTTGGGATCCAGGGGAAAATATTTGTGTATATTTTTTTCTTATGTTCTCGTCGTTGTTTATTTTTCTGTTTTAAGAATTTGTTTGCAGGTAATTTATGTATAGGGTTAAAGCATACACTATCCATGTACTAATGAGGAAGATAAACTTTTATCTAAATTATACTAGAATAATGTCATGTTTTTTCACAATCTAATCTAGAATCCCAACCACTTTGTTGAGGATGTTCAACTAAGAACATTTGCGTCTTACCTAAAAACCACACTAATTGGGCATATGCTCTTAAGGTTCTCAATAACAACATATGGGTCAAGGGAGAGTATCATAGGCCTTTACAAGTCTTAACATACACAAAAAATGGACTTAATCTATCCCACATACAAATTTGAAGGCTAAAAATAGGAAAGAGGTTATTGCACATTGTAGAGCACAAACTAAGTTATTGAAGAAGGCAACCATGGAAGGATGTAATCAAAGTTCGAAACAAGCAAAGGAAGATATCCAACAAAGTGACCCCTTTAATCTTAGGAACCTAAAGGTAGCACCATGTTGGAAATTTTGTTATTAATGATGCTAAATACAAGGGAAGACTACTTATTTCCAAGATAAATTTTGGAAAATGAATATTTTATTTTTGGGCTTTTGATGTCCAATTTGGATACCTATTTTCGAAGCCATTTTTACTTTGATTTCATAGCTAATATTGGAGCATAGTATATATAGTTTTAAATATTATTTTTAAAGCTTTGCAATGGCATATGACACTCCCTCTAACTCCATTGGAATGAGGAGATATGAAATATTTCATTCAAATGATCCAACCAAAGTACAAGCAAGCTAACCCAACCAATTTTACAAGTTGGCCCCATAAGTGAATGTAGAAGCACTATAAATAAAGGATATATGAGTTCGTTTAATGTGTGTCCAAGTGAATATTTTTGAGATTCATAAGAGACGTTGAGGAATATTTTTGGTGTGATTCTTGGAGTTTAAATGTGGAAAGAAATATGTGATATATGGGCTGAATAAGGCACCTTGGAATTTTCTATATAACTCTTCTTATGGGATGTTACATACCATGAAACTTGGAGGATACAGATAGAAAATATTGATGTACCTATTATTAAAATTCAGACATTGGTTCATTATAATTTTGGATATATGGTCTAAGGAAGTTAGGCTTCCTGTGTGCTCCTGAAATATGCTTTAAATAGGTTAGCCTGGAATTTTCACTATATCATTTCTTATAGGATGTTTGAAATTGTGAAGCTTGGAGGATATAGATATAAGATCTTCATATACCTATGACTAAATTTTTTGACATTGGTTAACTATAATTTTGGAGATATGCTCTGAGAAAATTAGGTATCTTGAATGCTCTTGAAATCTGCTTCAAATAGGCCAGCTTGAAATTTTTACTATATCTTTTCTTTCTGATTTTTTTAGACTCTAAAACTTGGAGGATACAAATAGAATATGTTCATGTACCCGTGGTTAAAATTTTTGACCTTTTTTGCTATGATTTCATAAATATGCTTTGAGGAATTTAGGCTTCCTTAATGCTCCTGAAATCTACTTCAAACATATCAACTTGGTATTTTTGCTATAAATTTATTTTTTAGATGTTTTAGAATGGGAAATATGGAAGGGATAGAGTAGAGGTACTTGTGATAGAAATTTCAAACATTGTTTCACTATAATTAGAGATATGGCCTAAGGAAGTTAATGTTATTGAAAGCTCTTGAAACATGCTTCAAGTAGGTCATATTGTCATTTTTGTTATAAATTTATTTATTAGATGTTTCACAAAATGAAATATAGTGGAGACAAAGAAGAGATCTGAATGTGCTCGTGATATAAAGTTTAGACCTTTTTTCACTCTAATTTTGGAGATATGATTGGAAGTTTTTAGTGTTCCTCAATACTCTTGAAACATCCTTCAAAAATTTCATCTTGGAATTTTTGCTATAAATTTCTTTATGGGATGTTTTAGACTATGAAATTTGGAGAAAATAGAGAAGAGATCTCAAAGTACATGTGATATAAATTTCATAACCATATTTGAAAAATGTACTACATGGCATGTTGTGCAAGTTTTTTTGTTAGAAAGAATCCAAAAAAAAATGCCATTAGGGGAATTTTGAGTTAAATAGGCCCCTAAGAAAATCATAAAAATAATAGTAAAAATAATAAAGTAAGAGTTATGAATTTTTAAAGAAAAAGAAATAAAACAACTTTTTCATATTGTATTTTCGACTTATCTCCTTATAGTTTAATAAAATTTCAAGCAGGTGCACTTGATCAATGTAAAACTGGATTATGCATCCAATGAGTACCCATTTTACATACTTTTGAGCAGACCAACACTAAGAAAATAAAAAATACATGAAAAAAATGTGTTTCTTGAAATAAAAAATGCACGAAAAAGTGTTTCTTTCATGTATTTTCAATTTTTTTAGGTAGGGTTCTACTCAAAAGTATGCAGAGTGAGTACTTGTTTTATATGGAATCTAATTCCACATATGATGAGTGCACATACTTGAAATTGGAGTAAACCTATAATAAGATAAGTCAAAAATATGATTAAAAAAATAGTTTTCTTCTTTTTCCCTCCAGAAATATTTATACTTAGGGATGTCATCATTATTTTGAATCCTATTGGTTCTTTTAAAGTTGACTTTGTTATTACATTTCCATTTTGAGTCCCATTATTGACCCCAAAATTCGCCTAATGTTTGGGAGAAAGAGACCTAGTGAAGGAAGAAGCAATAAGTAGATATGTTGAAGGAAGAAGTAGTTAAGAAACCAAGTGAAGGAATAGACAACAAGTAGAATTGGTGAAGGCGGAAGAAACAAAAATACCTGGTGAAGGAAGAAGGATATAACAAGCCTGGTGAAGGTAGAAGAAACAAATAGAAGACTTGGTGAAGGAAGAAGAAACAAAATTTCCTGGTGAAGGAAGAAGGATATAACAAACTTGGTGAAGGTAGAATAAACAAATAGACTTGGTGTTGGGCAAATTAATTTCCTTTAAATTAGGATCAATTAATTACACTCATACATAAATTGTCAACTAGGGTAAGTATTTTATTTCAAGGTTATCATGCATTGATATATGTAGCTGACAATGCTAACTATCGCTATCTAATATTAAACTCTCAAAATTAGGTTGTTGTAATTGTTCACTCTTAGCACACCAAAACCATTGTTGTTACACTCTAACATCCAACACATTTTGCACGTAGTTCTAAAAGGAAAACACTCTTGCAGAATAAAAACACTCTTACAAAATAAAAACACTTGTGTAGAATAAAACCCCTTAATCATTCAATCATTCTTGTAGAAAAGGAAACAACACTCTTGAAATTCGTTCACTCAACATACAATTTAAGAAAAAAAATCACTACAACATCACTTCATCAAACACACATCAATACATCAATTAAATTCTAAAAGTTGTAGCAGTAAATTAACGAGTAGCAAACACAATGACAAGTGGATTGATCCAAGACTTATGTTGTTACACGAGTGAGAAAGATTACTATTCTGCAAGTCAACCAATTTAGTAATTGTAATGCATCAAAGGAACTTTGTAACAATAACAGTAAAATAACGATTAACTGAGAGGAAAATAAGCACATTGCTACCCTAACTCATAGTCTCAACAACCATTGCTAAAGAGGAGATCCCTTCCTCCTTAGAAGGGAGTTGGTAATACACAACTCACAAGTTAATCAATGAATAAATATGAAGCCATCAATTATGAGAGTTGCATTGATTATTAGAAAAGACTATAGTTATGCACATTCTCCAAAAATTACAATGATGTTGCCCCCCTTAAGGTGCAGGGATTTTAGTCTTATATATTAAATCATGTCTATCTTTGAAACAAAATTGGATATGAGAATCTCTCAATCCTCATGCTTCCCAAATCAAGAACCTTAAAAAAAAAATTACAACCATTTTTTTTGTGAATAAACAACACCTCTCCAAATAGAAAGAGGTAAATAACTGAAGATCCATAATTCTCCTAGAAAATTTAGTTTCATTATAAAAAGGTGGTTTTCTTTGCTAGAACAATGGTATGGTTTGACCATGATCAAATCACAATCCTCGTTGACTCTTGTTACTATTGTTGAAGAAACAGAGCATTCAAAAGGAAAAGTATCAACACCATAGCAATAGTATTAACAGGGTCTTGTTTTGGAATATTGACATCAAAAAACCTAGAGAAACAACATAATATACCAACAACAACATTCAAAAAATCCAAACTACCCTAAAACAACCACTTGTCAATCTTGTTAACAAAATCGTCCAAAACATTCAAACTCTTATTAAAATACAAGTAAATATTAATAAATTAAGGTGACATAAAAGAGAGGCATACATTGGTCAAAAGGTGATTAATAGAGTAATATTATGTGGCTATCAAGGTAAGCATGGTGAGAAAGATGGACAAAATTAATGCAAAAAGAGTGCTAATTCCACATCCCAACACTTGGTGGAGGAAGAAGTAGTAAGTAGACCTAGTAAAGGCAAAATTAACAAGAAGACACGGTGAAGACAAAAGTTGCTATAACACTTGGTGAAAGTGGAAGCAACTAACATAAATTGTGAAGAAGCAACAAACTTAGTGTAGTATCTGGCGCTTACAAATTTTACAGTAGAGGAGATTGGTGTCTCCAATAGGTTGGTGCCGACAAAGTATCATAGGGGATTGGTGTCCATTGTAGGTTGGTTCCTACAAAGAAGCATAAAGGATTGATGTCTCTTCTAGGTTGATTCCTACAAAGGAATAAAGTGGATTGGTGTCTCCTATATGTTGGTGCCTACAAAGTAGCAGAGGGGATTGGTGTGTTCTATAGATTGGTTCCTACAAAGCAACAGAGGGGATTGGTGTATCCTATAGGATGTTTCCTACAAATTGACGTAATGACAGGTTGGTTCTTATAAAATATTTCATATAAATAAGTTTTGTAGTTTTCTCCCATAATGGTTTCCACATATATCTTTTCTTACTTTCATAGTTTATGATATTGATGTTTTATGATGTTCAAATGTTTCAATAAGTAAAAATTGTGATTATACGCATTCACCCCCCGTCTCACCATAACTATGAATCCAACAATTGGTATCAAAGTAGGTTCCTTCATAAGTAGTCTAACCATTGAAAGGTAAATCTTAGAGGGAAAAATGGTGAGCAAGGATAGGTCCTTCTCAATTAGATCCCTACTCTTTGATGGAACAAATTATGCTTTCTGCAAGATAAGGATGAGGGCATGTCTAATGTATGACGGTGTTGTTGTATGGTTTTCTGTGTTAGATGGCTATAAAGCTCCATCAATTCCTCCAATAGAGCCAAATGAGAATCATGTAGAAATAAATGTCATTCTAAGTGGTCTTGTTGATTTGAGATTTTTTAAGGTAATGTAATGTGACTTTGGTAAATAAATTTGGAACAAGATTCAAGGAAGCTATGAAGGAGATGAAAACATAAAGAACACTAAGATTCAAACACATAAAATGAAATTTGAGAGTTTAAAGATGAATGAAGAAGAAGCCACTGTGACCTTTTCCTTCATGTAGATGAGGTTGTGAGTACTATTAGAGGACTTGGTGAAATGATTGATGAAGTTGTAATTGTTTAGAAAGTGTTGATATCTCTTCCATTGAGATGTAATGCAAAGGTGTCTTCTATTGAATAAATGAAATATATAAAAGATATGAAGACGGATGAATTACACGAAATCCTCATTGCATATGAGATGAGAACAAGAAAGGAGAAATCAAGATTAAAGGAAGAATCCTTGAAATCATCAAAGAAGATAAAAGGATGAGGACTATGATCACTTCAACTCTAAATTAAATGAAGAAGAAGCTCAATTTGTGAGGAAGTTGAAAAGAGGATCTGGAAAATATAAAGGTAAGCTTCTTTTCAAATGATTTAAATGTGATAGAATAGATCATTATGCTTCTAAATGTCCACATGCAAAAGTGGAAGATAATGATGATGAAAAAGAATATAAATATAGAATAAAATCTCATTAATATGGAAATAGAATAAAATCCCCTGAAAATAGGAAGGGAAGATCTTTTAAGATAAAATTCCTCTATTCCAAGGAAGACGATAGCTCATCAAAATACAATAATGAATATGCATCGACCAATGAAGATCAAGAAGAATTCCTATTCATGGCCATGAAGACTCAATGTATTGATAAGGAGATATCAAATTCATATGAAGAAGTAAACAATATCAAAGCCTATGATAGTTCAAGCGATGTATTAGATGCAAACGAAGTGCAATTTATCTCAAGAGGTATTAGCAAAGGAAAAAGTAAGCTACTATTCTTTCGTGATTGTAGAATAAGAGATCATATTATTTCTATATGTCCACATGTAATTTTGGAAATAGTAATGATAAAGAAGAACATGAAAATAAGAGAAAAGAGTATGAGTATGAAAAGGAAAGATGTGTCTTTTTACAAGAGAATAATGGATATGCATATGGTAATGAAAAAATGGAATTCCTAATCATGACCATGGAGGCACAAAACACTAATCAAGATAAATTAGATTCATAGAAAGAACATTTTGATGGAGGGGTATATCTTAAGTGAGAACTTGTTAGTGTGTTAGAAGAAATAGAAAGACTCAATAAAAAGAAGGATTTGTTGTAGAAACATGAGAAAGAAAAGGATCATGATCTTGATGAATCAACAATATCTCTCATGAAGTTACAACTAGAGGAGGCAAACAAAAGAGAAGAAATGTTGCTAAGCCAAGTTGAATAAAAGGAAGGACTTTGTGAGAAGCTAGAAGCTGAGATTGTTTCCTTTAGAAAGGATTTAGAAAAAACCAATGGTCAACTTAATCAAAGTTTGAAGTTTGGAAAGAGTTTTGAAATACCAGATGGAAATCTAAGTTTTCATATATCTCCTCTTATTAAAATAGATCTATGTTATCAGAAAACTACCAAGGGAGAATCAAGCTCATGAGATTAGAAAATAAATGAAAAGAAGAACTTGGAAGTTACGCTAATGTGCTCAAAGTATTTATAAGAAATGGAATAAGAGTTAGAAATGAAGCCAAGGATCAACAGAGACATGACCCCATCAAAAATATAAGAAACACCAGAAAGGAGGTAAAGGATCAACAAAGATCTATTTTTCAAAAGAAATAGAGCAACACCAAGCAAGGAAGTGAAGATGAGCCAAGACCTAAGAATGGATTCAGAAGAGTCACTCCACCAAGAAGGTACAAAATCTCTTTTATGAAAATTTCTTTTCCTGAAATTATTTTGGTCATAAGGAAATAGATTGTAAAACCCATGCAAGAAATGATCATATGGGGAATAGGAACACAAGATCATATAAGATCTCAAGGAATGATTGTGTGAGAAGAAATCCTAGAAGTTTTAATGAGAATGATGTCAACAATTGCAATTTATTTCCCCCTTATTATATCATGTTGAATGTTTCTGGTGCAATAATTTTGGGCATGAATCTCATGATTGTAGAAGCAATACATTAAGACTGTTAAATCAAAGAAATGAATAAGATATTGTTAGAAACATAAATTAAATAACAAAGCTATGGAGAAAGAAGAAAGAGTAAGTAGAATGTGGTATAGCTTTATGTGTTTGAAACAAAGAAATCCAATGCTATATAAACGATGGATACTCAATCCATATGATAAGAGATAGAAGGAAATTTTTCTCTCTAGAGGAAGTCAAAGGAGGTAGTATGACCATGGAAATAATGTTTCAGTTATGATAATTGGCAAAGGCATAGTCAATCTTGATGATGGAAAACTCATAATGTTTTTCCTATTGAAGGTCTAAAGCACAATCTACTAAGTTTAATTTAAATGGTTGATCAAGGGTATGATCTCACATTCAATTCTAAAGGATGTGAAATAATAAAAGTAAATTTAGGAAGATTGATAAGAAATGCAATATGGTCTCCAAACAATGTATATGTCCTCAATGAGATTAAAATAAAGAAAAAAAAATATCTATGGGAGTGATATATTCATCATCTCATTAGTAGCTGATAAGTGATATATTGTAACACCTCAAGCCACATTAATAAGATTGGAAATTTTTAGAGTAAGCTACAAGAAAATAATGGTGAAATGGAAAGTTTGCAAGATATGAATCAACAACAAAAAGTGAATTAAATGATGTATTTTAATTAAAAAAAATTCATAAGTTTAGGATTATCAACACATTTCCATTGATATTAGAAAGGGGGGCAGTTCCAAACAAAAAGAATTGGTGTAGACAATGAAATTTTCATACGAGAATAAACGTGCATTCATGGGGGGAAACCTTTTGAGGACAAAAGGAAAAGTTGCATAAATGGAGAAGTTACTAGGTGAAGTTTTGTTTCAATTAAAGGAGTTAAGTTGTAAACAAAGGAAGCATACGCCCATCGGGAGCAGTCCCAAAATAAAGAAGTAAGAGACATTTCAAGCACAGGGGGAGTAGTCTCAAGAGCATATCTACAAAAGAGGAAATGTTGCATTCAAGGATAGATAAACACAACCTTAACAAGGGTATCCCAGTTGCAATTAGAGAAGTAAGAAATAAGAGGAACTCATAGTTGTTCTATTAAGATATTAGGGGGACAAATTGTAGCTAGAATTAAAAACAACCCTTTTCCATTGATGTCAAAGGAAGAGAATATACAGAAACAAGAAGATATAGAAAATAGAGCAAGAAATTGCAGTTATTGACAAAAGTTGCGGGTAGAGGAAGAATTGTAGTCACTAAGAGAAGTTTCAAATAGAGGAAGAGTTGTAGAAATTAAGAAAAATTGCAGACATGAGAAGAGTTATAGATAAGGAGAAGCAAATGTTTAGGGGGAATATCCCTTTTCCATTGTTGTCAAAGGAGGATAAATTGTAGGCATAAGGAGAATTCATTGGTATTATTGTAGAATTGACTAAGGGTTGAAATCAATGACAAAGGTGGAGATTATTGGCAATATTTTTTTCATTGATGTGAAAAATAGGGGGCGGCTACTTATGTCCTAGATAAAGATTGGAAATTTAAGATTGTTGGAAATCTTGTTTTTGGACATTTGATGCCCAATTTGGATACCCTATATTTGAAGGAATTTTTATATAATTTAATAGCTCAAATTGGAAATAGTATTAATGGTTGGAAATATTATTTTAATACATTTCCAACAATATATGGCACTCCCTATAACTCCATATGAAATAGGAGATATGAAAGATTTCATAAGGATGACCCAACCAAAATACAAGCACACTAACCCAACCAATTTTACAAGTTGGCCACATAAGTGAACATATAAACACTATAAATAATGGATAGATGAATTCATTTGATTTATATCGAATCAAAGAAAAAATTTGATATTTGAAAAAGGAACCAAGGAATATTTTTAGGGTGATTATTGGAGATTAAAGGTGGAAGAAAAAATGTGTTTATGGGGTGAACGAGGCATATTGGAATTTTCAATATAATTTTTCTTCATGGGTTGTTTTAGACTATGAAACTTGGAGGACACATATATAGTATCTTTAGGTTCTTGTGGTTAAAATTTGATACCTTGGTTCACTACAAGTTTAGAGATATACTCTAAGGAACTTAGGCTTCCCAAATTCTCTTGAACTTTTGTTTGGTCAATTTAGTGTGTCCTAAATTGCTGCATTTAATTGTCAATCCGGGATTCGTAAGCTAACGAAGTGTGGCGCACTATATGTGCAAGATAACCTATCTCTTACTTTTTGTCATTTTTGGTTTTTTATGTGTTATGGGGGTTTTCATCTTGGTTGGTTTCCTAATGTGTGAAGAAAATTCTAAAAGATGAGTATGGATATAAATGTTCAAGGAAATGATGTCCTTTATATTGATTTCCCCAACTGCAGAAATATGCAATGACAAAATTAACTCCTAACAAAAAAAATGAAAATGTACCACTATTCTAATCAAACAAACAGTGAGCTATTGATCATGAAACCCAATATCCTTGCTTCTGTCTAAATACAAAAGAAACTGTATTCAAAGAAATCCAAAAATTGCAAACAAAGTAAAGCTAGAATCAAATTACATCAGTTCATCCTCTGACCCCTCACCATTAGTCTCGCTATGGCTTTTAGAGGTAATCATAAACAACTTGAGCAATCTGATATCTAATTTGCAAGAAAATAAACTAATATCAAATTACACACTCATACTTCATTCCCTCGCCATTAGTCTCACTATGGCTTTTGGAGGTAACTGAAAATGACATGAGCAATTCAATAACTAACTTGCAGAACAATAAACTAATATCAAACTTGTTATGAAACCAGCACAAGAAAAGATAGAAAAGATAGATCAATGCCTTATAATTAAGCCTCTTCGAGGGGGCAACCTCCTTTACATTACATAAATGAACAATTCTTCGATGATACAAATGAAAATACCTCCTTTCTATA
>APFE030799401.1:4289-20845 GCA_000404065.3 Pinus taeda
TATATAATATTTTTAAATTAATTTATATATATAGACAAGTAAAAAGTATATTAAGACAATAAATTCATGTAGAATGAGAATTATTTAAAACCCTCTAAGTAGAAGTGGATGTATTAGATTTCTTTCTAGCATGTATAACATAATATTGGAATAAATGGAACATGTTAAGTTGCTTTGGCTTTAGTGAATGGTGATTTTTCATCTTCACAAATTTCCTTTACTAATCATGCTACCAAATTTTAAATTTCACTATCTCATATCATAAATTTATTTACTAGGATGATACATAAAATATAGGTGGGAGTGGGACCTTTTCTCATCCTATCCAATCTTGGAACCTCTAGATACATAACAAAGAGGGATAGTCACAACAAATTGTGGTTTAAACTAAATCTCCAAAATGAAGAGAAGTATGAAAGTATCTTCCATCCATCTTCAAAAATTTGAAATAAATTTCCAAGCAGAATCTTTTGCTACAAAAGAATACGAAGGTGTTGTATATCATTGATATCTATTCTTCAAACAAATTTTAATATTTTACTTTTAACAATGTTCAACATTATATGGCTATATGACTTTGTATTTATTGTTGTTTTCCATCTCAATATATATTATTGTGATTATTATCGTTTTCATTATTTACCGTCATTATAATAATTATTTATGTATGGGGCAACATCCATGGTCAATTTTCTTATTCCTACCAACTTTTACTTTTACACGAGGTATTTTCCTATGCACAACTATTCCATATCATATATTTAAATAATGCTATTATCGAGGAGCTTATATAATAAACAACACTTTCAATCGTTATTGCCATGGCGGATTTTATTGGCATTGGTTATTTTATCCAAAGTACCACCAAATTAATGCATTAACATACAATTGGATATATTTCAAGTGGATCGAGGAATGATTATCATCCTCCCCACGTAGGTTCGATTCCCACAAGTGACATGTACTTGAGCTCATATCAAGTATATTTCTCTAATGGATTTCATCCTTATTGTCAACTTCCCTTATGGCCTTAATAATCTAGGGTTTTCCCAATGTATCATCTTCAAAATGTTTGTAACATGGAAAAAAGTACAATAAATCACAGAAACTTGTTTACACTCGTTGCAAGCTAATTACTGGTTACTTGATCGATTAAGAGATATTTCCATATACAACAATATTAAAACAAATTTTGATTAGTTATATTTGTCTTACATCATCATAGTTTGTTACATTGATCATTGTGGTTTAATACAACATAAAGTGAGAGCATTAATAATGTGAGTAATGGAATTCAAAAACCAAAACACAACTCATGTGTTTTTCTTTCCTCCCTCCTTATGAGAAATATATTTATATTCCATATGAGGAACATGCATGTTTTCCTCCTCTAGGGACTAATCAGACTCGACAACAACAAATCCATTATAAAAAACCTCATTGTGTGGCTTGCAATAATTAAACCTAGGTGGGGAGGACAAAAATTATTTCTCCCAACCACCTAAGATAAACCCAATGAAAAAACATTCCTCTTAACTTATGTGAATAAAATGAACAAGTTAAGTTATTTGTCTATTATAAAAACCAAAAAACAACTGAAACAATGGCAAGTTTATACATGTAGATCCAAGAGAAGCTTCACCAACATCCTCAAAGTATGAAATGGTTACCTTGTAACAAAACATAAAATTCTAAGGCTAAAAGGAATGGGAAATGACATTATATACCTCATATTAAAGGAAATATATTAGTCAAAGTTATGTAATTAATATTTTATGTTTTCTTTTGTTTTAAAGATAATAAAAAGGTTTTCGAGTAAAATTGGAATGGTTTCCATGGTGGCGAATGTTGATGCTTCTAGTATAGCTTAACTAATCTTTATGGAATTCAACTATCCTACATAATGCATCATATTTGTTATTTTAATAATCATGTTCCTAGATGGTGGAGGTAGGAGCAAGAGGGGAATTATTCAACCCCAATGAAAAAATTGTGATACAATTTTCATGGGGTCTTGGTCATGTGACAAACAACCATATGGAGTTTCTTGCTCTATGGAAGGGTCTAGAAACTTCTTTGGAAATAAATTTTAACATTATTGTAGTCTTCATTGATTCAATGATTATAATTCGTTAGGTGGTCAAGGCTATGATGGAGTTGAGCTTTGATTTCCCTCTTATTCTCCAAAGGATTCTTTTACTTGCCTCTCAATTTGAGCATATGGATATTTTCCATGTTTGCAGACATTTGAATTCAGTGGCAAACACTTTGGAAAATAAAGGCTTTGTGTTGGGCAAAGAAATATTATATTTGGATCAAGGAAATTTCGAAATCATCTATATACCATAGTCATGAGGAGAGTCAAAAGACATATTCACTTTCATTCAAATTTTGATAGATATGGAAATTTGTTTCGAAGTGGGGATGGGACATCTTCCTCCTACTCTAAATGGTCTATGGCTCTTATTAAAAGGCTAAGTGGTATTGGGATCTAGAGATGTATTATTTTTTGATGTCAGCCTTAAAAAATTTCCTCTAGGTGTCCCATGCAACTTATTATGTGTCTTGAAATATTTCCTCTCATCTACAAAATGAAGCATAAGAATTTAATTCATATTTGGTGGGAGGGACTGGAATTCAATATGGCTATGGAGATTCTTTCTTTGAGAATTGGACTTGAGTTGATTCCATCACCTTGCACTTTCAATCATTAGCATATTCATCATCCTCGAGAGGATTTTGGGTTCATGGCAGTGTTTCTATCTCAGTTATATAATAGATTATTTGGAAATCCAAAAAATATTTGGAAGTCTTACCTTGCTGGTGTTTGGGTGTGGGTTAAGCTTATTGGTTCATTGCAAGTCATGTTTAGTGGTCCTTTCCTGAAATGGCAGAACCTAATTGTCTTCTAGAGAGCCTTGGTGTTGGTTCATTGTTTATTAAAATTTTGGATTTGGTTGAGGTGTTGTGAGGGTTTCTAGGAAACAACATGATGACATGGATGAGATACAATGTTAGTCTTCACAATCAACAGAAAGGGTTGGGTATTTCTCAAGAATTCATTATTTGTTGATCAAGTTGGCCCTTCAACCACCAGTGCATATTCTCAGCTTAAACTTTCTCTCTCAATTAAGAGGTGCACAAAACAAACATTTTCACAGGACACAAAACAAACATTTACTACAAGACTACACGTGACATTGATGGAGCACTGCATAAGACACAGACAACATTACATCAAAGTTCTTGAGAGAGAAAGAACACCCATGCTTAACCTGTAGATTCAACAGAGAAAAAAAAATCCAGGTTACATAAAATTACTCAATCTCCTACTAGCTCTCCTTTGTTAACAAGTTGAATAAATAGAGAGATAGACAAAAATATTCAAGGGAACAAAAAATTACCCTCTCCATGAATAATCCACTAAGATCTCCCTATTTCTATTTTCGATCACCTCCTCTTCGTTCGTGAATTTCTTCCTCTCATTCATCATTAATCAAGCTCGCCCTCTCATTCTTCATTCATCATGGGCTGGAGTATATAATGATCACCGATCCCTCTCATTCTTCATCCATTAGGTGAACCCCTCTCATTCTTCATTCATTATGTGCACAAGTATATAATAACTAGGGCATTCCTACATTTTATTCTTTCTCGTCTAGACCGTTGTGTTCAAATTTATCTTTAACCAATCTTTTAATTACTATTCATTAAAGCAATCTTTTAATTTCCATTCATTAAAACATATTTTAACTCATTTATAATTTATGATATTGTTGTAGTCTTTTTTACCTGTGTTTTCCAGTTGTTTGGGTCGGTGTGCATAATAGTGATTCTGTGAGAGTTAATGTCAATGGTGCAAAGGCTAGTTTGTGTTATTGACTGGAATATATTTATAATAATAATCTATAATATAATAATAAATTAATAAACTTAAACATTCATAATGGAAAATTTTATTTATTTAAAAATTTATATAACTTTAAAATTATTATATAATATATATTATATATATATATATATATATTATTATTATATATATTATATAATATATATAATTAAATATAGATATATATATATACTTACTAAAGAGTGTTCAAGTAAAGTGTATAGTAAGACAATAAATCCATGTAGAATGAGAATAATTTAGAACTCTTTAAGTAGAAGTGGATATATTAGATTTCTTTTCAACATAATGTATAACGTAGTATTGGAATAAATGGAACCTCTCAAGTTGCTTTGGCTTTAGTGAATCATGATTTATCATCTTTACAAGTTTCCTTCACTAATTATGCTACCAATTTTTAAATTTCACTATTGTGGGACGATATAAATGTGAGATTTATACCAACATTTAAATTGTCATTCTGGATTGGTAAACTTAGAGGCGTAGCAAAATATATGACAGAATATGACCTCAGGGATCTGTACAATAAAAATCAAGCTCTTGTAAACAACTCAAAGGGGCATGAATGTAAAGTAAACACATTATGAATTTACTTCTCGCTTCCCTTCTGGGTTGAGCGACTCCTGAAGCAAGTCTACCTTAGTTTTCTAGGGGAAAAGGGAATGTACATTCCACTCAAAATGACAAACCATTTAGGAAATAAGGAATGCAGTTCAATTTTCAAAACTTCTCAAAGGATTTGCAAAGAAGTAAAGCATGCAATAGAACCAAACAAAATAAATTCATTCTCTACTAATTCAAATCTTACCCTAATCTTATGGTATACTTTCTTTCTAATCACAATGATATTCTACATTATGTATGTATTTATAAAGTGACATTTGATTATAAGCATTTTAAAGTGTTCTGTGAATACATGAATGCTGGAAATAATGAATGATAAATTAAATTAACTAGAACCTTAATGAGCAATGTATTCTAAAAGTAATCTTGTTATGTAGGGAATAAGATCACGGTAAGTAACATTCTTAAACATTATGCATTTATCAAAATAGAATGCAGAAAATCCTAACAAGTATGAGGCAATGGACTAGCTAGTGGGCCCAAACCACCCAAATCGTTGCCCTTGCAGCAGTTAAATCACAATCTCAGAAGATTTAGAAGAAATGCAAACACAAAATCAAATGCAAGATTATATTCATACAAAATCTTGTTACATAGCCCTTGAAACAATGCAGAGACGGGCTCGGGTGGTCCATTCCAGGGATCATCCCAATGGGCACGCAGGCTCCTCCCTTCCTTGCCTAACAAATTCGATTCTTGTTTCTCAAAATATGATTTCAAAGTCCAATCTATTCTATTATTCTTCCGGAGTATGGAGATTTCATATTTATAACAATGATGCCTCCCAATTGCTGGATCAAAGGTCATCAACGAATACAAGTTTAGAGTGATACAATGATTATGAACCAAAATAAGGAGATACGATTACTATGCAGATTCAAATTGATCTATGGTTTCCCATAAATGAAAAAATAGGTATTGAATCATGAAGTATTTTCCATAACATTGTCAACAACCTTGTGGCTTATAAATGGTAGTTTGACCAAGTACTTTGACCATCACTTTATGCGCTATCTGGAAAACCTGGTTCTGATCAAGGGAACACTTCAGCATATCGAACACCTAATATTAAAAGCCCATATGCTTGTTTTCCACTATGAAAACTTGGTGTATGAAAATCATGGAGGTGAGAACAAGATTTGCACTACTGGAATAAGAACTATGCTGTTGGAGTAGGAACTAAACTACTAAAATAGGAATTATGCACCTACCACAAGGATAGCTTATTGTTAGTGATAATTTCACATCAAATCCCTTTAAATCATTGAAACAAATAGAATTCATGTAACAATAAGACATTACCTCTAAATAGCTCTAGATAATAGTCAATAATGCATAAAAATGATAATAATGACTATAAACACCTAGTGCAAGCATAAGAGTTATTCAACAAAAATTATGAAAATCTAGGCAAAATGGATGCTCAACATTCCCCCGTGCTGATCTTCTTGCATGTCCTTATGCAAGCCAAACCATAGGATGCATTTCAAAATTTCTAAAATGCAAGGTGGTGGCCTAAAACCCTATTGTATTAATTGAAATGTTTAGGTTCTTTCCCTTCATGCTTCAGATGATTTTAATTTTGCTTTTTAAAATATTGTTATGGGTAGCATAATACTTGGCTTGCTCAATCGAATCCCTATCCAACTTCCACAACTTATCCTTCTTAACATTCAACTTGTTGATTTTTTCATGCATCTTAACACAAAGCTTCTCCAAGTCTTTCTTTTCCCCTTTCACAGTTCCTTCACGGACAATAAGTTCCTGTATATTGTTTTTCAATATCTTTATCATCCTATCTTTCTTCCTCAATATATAATCATCAAGGGAATATTTTCATTTCTATTGAGTAGTGGAATAAACATCATCAATCTCTGCTACAAGATGATCAAATTAAAACTCAAACCCTGAATTTACCTATATCATAGGAATTTTGAATTGATTAGCTTCTTTTACAGGACATTCTACTCGATCGATTCCTATATTGGTTCATTGAATCGATCCATTACTAGATTCTTAATATGGGACATGAATTTCTTAGTAAATTCTTCAAATCTCTAGAGTTTATCCCCATCAATGGCACCTGTATTCTATTTCATGATTTTCTCTTCCTCCGGATCCAAATTGACGGCCTGAGACTCCTTAGTTTGGGAAGGAGGTCAGGTGGATTTCATCATGCTACAATTAATCCTTCATCCAACAACGGGGATTGGAGTTTCACATTATAATGTTCCAAGGGTCACAGTGGTGTCTACCTTTCTCCGTCTCAACTTCTTGGAATGCGAGGAGAGCATATCATTCATTCAATTTTCCTCTGGAGTATTCTCTTCCTCACACAATTCAACAAGAGGTTGGGTGTTGGGCTTTTTGATCCCTGCTATAAACCCATTCTGTTGAAGAAAGTCATCCCAACTATCATTCCTTATACCTAGATCATCTGAAATCAATATTTTGATAAGGCCGTAATGATAGAGCCCTGCCCTAGGGTTAACAACTCTACGAATTCCTTGTGACTTTTTGTGTAGGCTTTTTAACAAGAAATAGGGGACATTTATCTTTCTCTCTCAGAGCGAAATGTAGTAGCAAACCAATATCATATAGAAAATTCATTGAATAGCTACCTTCGCAGGTCAAATATTTTTGGAGAATGAACAGAGGAGCACACCATTCATATTTAATCTAAGAACGCGATATCCCTTTTTCCTAGTTAATGTCTTGCTATCCTTCTTTAAGAAATTACAAACTTTGTTGTTTATCCATGCTCTTATTATTGAACCATTTAATTCCTTCCATTGGTAATCCAATTTCTTGGGAAATGATCTTCTCATTCAGATTCATAGTCAAATCTCTAATTCAAGTTACCTTCCAATCGAACCCCTTTGCAAACTGCAACATAACTTCATCTTCAGACCCCTAAAACTTAGCCATGAATTCATGCCATCCATACTTTATCAACTTCGGCTTGTAGGAATTGTATTCATGAGTTTTCTCAAGCTCCTCTATGGATCACGGATCATGGCCGTCATATTTGATTTCCGTCATGGTTTTGAGAGTTATAAACACAATATACATCCGAGTGTAAATAGAGGAAAAAACGAACCCAACATGCCCAACGATGAATTTAAATATCACATGAGATCAAAATCAAATAAATCAAGCAACATAACTACTTAGGATGAGCATTGGATAATGTCCTAAAGTTGGTATAATTCAGTCCGTACTTGAGGGAAGAATGAGACGATTGTAGAGAATAACAGTGATAAGGTCAAGAATAAGATACATTATAAAAACAATTTCGGACAACCTCCTTGTATTCATAACATAATTATATTAATCCATAAGTGTTATATACTAATTGGAGAGATATATGGAGAAAAAGGAATCAAAGTTACAAGAACAAGGCACCTCCAGTATGGACACTTGTTATCAAATGAAAAATCATTGAGGATGGAAGGGGGGATACTTAAAGATTAATGATCAACAAGGAAATATTAAGACATTGATACATCATTTTAAATTTTCCATCAAGTCTATAGCATCATAATTATAGTCAACTGAACCATGTTATAATTCTGTGACAGCATAGAGTGCAAGAATGATGAAATTATCAATGGAAACTCTGATGTGAACTAAAAATCATCACTTAGTAGGATCAATTAGTTCATCCAAAATCAGGTGCAAGAAAGTAGTAATTGTACAAAGCATTATAAAAAGCTTGCAGATCAACCCCCTTTGCAGCACTATGATTGAAAAGACATACTGGCTATCTTGTCTTAAATAAGCTCCATGTTTGCCATGGATTTAATTTCAAAATTTTATTGTTTGCTTAGAGTCTTATTAACATTAATGATAAAAAAAATTCAAATCTTCATCAAAAAGGTGAAATTCCAAGAGGACTACCACAAGATTCCTGCACTTACTATAGAAATCATGTACCTAGGCCATGTAGTGCTTTTATAGGCACCCAACATCAACACATATTGTTGTCCATCAACATATTGTGAGTAATAATCACTGAGCAATTCATCACTCATAAAAATTGAATTTAGTGATGATACTAGAAAAGGGAAATAAAAATATAACAAGATGACACCCTTCTAGACCAATCAACAAATTATTCATTGAACACTCTAAATTTTGTTGTCATCCAGATGCAAAAATAAATTTATTCTTAGTCCAGTACAACGTATTACCTTCACTAAGGGTACCACATCGTTAAAGATTCCTAATTTTTGAAAAATAGAACCCAAAGAGTCTTTCTCAAATCATCTTAAAACCAGTATCCATGAATTAAAATAATGAGTTTTAGGGAAAGAGAAATATAACCAATAAAAGCATAGTGTGCAACTAACTTTGATACCATAAACATGGCCCCATTGCCCACATGCATCTATAGCCTCGGCAGTAATGTCTTTTAACCCAACGAAATGCTTCTATCCCACTCACTAGATATAGATTCAAAGTTATCTTATTTAATTTTAAAGTTTAGATGAAGGTCACTATCCTGGCTTGGTAACTAGCTGTTGGTAGTACCTATCATAAGAAGTAACATGGATGAACATGGCGGCTCGTGATGAGAGATCCTGTCTTACAACTTCTCAACTGAAATCCATTACTCTGGCTTGATGACTAGTAACAGTAATGTCATACATGTTAGATATCATGATCGCGGTAGGTTGGCTCATCATGAGACCTCCTATCCTCCATAAATCCTTTGTAAACTATGATTATGATTAACTTCAAAGGTTACTTAATAAGTGGGGAGGCAGATCTACTTCTTAAGAGTATGGGATGGTGTGAAAAGTTTTTAAATGACTAATCATTACTGACTAGTTCCTCTACCCTAAATATTCATTTAAAGATGACGTCTCAGATAATGACTGGAAGACTCTTTGAGTTAATAATGCTATTTTTCTCATGAATGGCGCATTATGATCTTTACAAGTGTGGTCCACCATATGAGTTTTTCCAATGATACCTTTTAAGGGAAATTGAAAATATATATCTCAAATGACAACTCATTAGAGTGATTAATCAAGGTCATCTTTGAAATATCATGAGGTATTAGAGTGAATCACACTCAACAAGACTTACCACACATATGTATGTTAATAATCAATGTGGATCAAAAGAAGTTTTAGTGGCTATGCTTTGGAAGTCAAAGCCCTAATATCATTGTTGTAACATCTTTATTTATGGCATTGATTTATTCTTCTACCCTATTCTACCCTAAGAAGTGGAAGACTTCCTTTCAAGTATAGGAGTACTTCCAATGCAACCATGTGCATAACAAGAGGATAATTCTACTCATCTTCAAACATAAAAAAATTATAATCGAGAAAATGCCAGAACATGAGGAACCAACTGCACTAACTGATGTGATGCTACAAATTTTCAAATGATAAAGGAGGAGTGGATACTGACAGTCATATGAAACCAAGATTAAATGGGATCCATATACTCTTGTTCATCAAGCAAATCATCCAAATTTCTTTATTTATCTCCTAAAGTGCACATTGGAATTGATGGATGTTCTTTAGTCTCAACTTTTGATGGCTTCCCCTCATTAAGCATGATCCATAGCTTCTCAGTTTCACTAGGAAAATATTCTAGATCTTCATGAGTCTTTTCTTCCCAAGGAAAAGACCTATTTCTAGTTGATGCCAAAATGTGTTCTTTCTGTGAAGTAGAGACCCCAGCTTCTGCTATAATTTGAGATAATTCTTGGAATAACATCACACTTTCTGGCATTTTCATGCTAGTTGGAAATTCTTGTTAGCAATTAGAATTAGAGCAGGGGGTTATTTTAGCATCAGAAAAAATAGAAACACACTAACTCCAAAACTCAATTGCAATAAAGAAAAACAAACCTAGCTTGTGATCTCTCTGGAAAAACCATCCAGTATGCTTCAACACGTAAGAGAAATCACACTAAAAAACTTCTTTGCGAAGGGAAAAAAACTAATCTTGTGATCACTTTGGAAATAACGTCTAGTATGCTTCAACAAGCAAGAGGAATCACACTAAAAAACTCATTGGTGAAGGAAAAGGGAGAAGCATGAAAAAGTGTTGAGGCCTTATCATACAATGCCTCCTCGACAACGATGCCAAAATGTGGGGCAATATAAATGTGATATTTATACCAACATCTAAATTGTCAATCCATATTGGTAAAATTAAAGGCATAGGAAAATATATGCTAGAATGTGACCTCATCGATCTGTACAATAAAAATCAAGCTCTTGCAAACAATTCAGAAGGGCTTCAATGTAAAGTGAACACATTGTGAATCTAATTCTGGCTCCTCTTCTCAGTTGAGTGACTCTTGCAGCAAGTCTACCTTAGTTGTCCAGGGGATAAGGGAATGTAGATTCAACTCAAACTGAAAAACCATTCAGGAAATAAAGAATGCAATTAAGTTTTCAAAACTTCTCAAAGAATTTGCAAAGAATTAAAGCATGCAATCGAACCGAAGAAAATAAATTCATTCTATGCTAATTCAAAGCTTACCGTGATCATGTGGGATACTTTCTTTCTAATCATAATGATATTCTACATTATGTATGTATTGCTAAAGTGACATTTGATTAGAAACGTTTTAAAGAGGCCTATAAATATGTGAATGCTGTAAATAATGCACGATAAATTAAATCAACCAAAACCTTAATAAGAAATGCATTCTAAAAGTAAATCTCATTATGCAACGAATAAGATCAGGGTAAGTAACACTCTTAAACATTATGCATTTATAAAAAAAAAATGCAGAAAATCCTAAGAAGTATGAGGCAACAAATTGGCTAGTGGGACCAAACCACCCAACTCATTTCCCTTGTAGTAGTTAGACCACAATCTCAGAATATTTAGAAGAACTGCAAACACAAAATCAAATGCCAGATTATATTCATACAGAATCTTGTTACATAGCCATTGAAACGATGAAGAGTTGGGCTCCAGTGGTCCCGTCTAGGGATCATACCACTGGGAATGCAGGCTCCTTCATTCCTTGCCTAAGAAAATCGATTCATGTTTCTTAAAGTACGATTTCAAAGTCTAATCTATTCTATTATTCTTCTACGATATAGAGCTTTCACATTTATAATAGTGATGCCTTCTAATTGTTGGATCAAAGGTCACCACCAAATACAAGTTTAGAGTGATACATCGATTATGAACCAAAATAAGGAGACACGATTACTATTTGGATTTGAATTCATCTATGGTTTCCCATAAATGCAAAAATAGGTATCAAATCATGAAATATTTTCCATAACACTGTCAACAACCTTGTGGATTATAAAAGGCAGTTTGATCGAGTACTTTAACCATCACTTTATGTGTTATCTCGAAGACTTGGGTGCGATCAAGGGAACACATCAGCATATCGAACACCTGATATTCAAAACCCATATGCTCATTTTCTATTATCATAGCTCGATGTGTGAAAATCGTGGAGGTGAGAATAGGATTTGCATTGTTGGAACATGAATTGTGTTGTTGGAGTAGGAACTAAACTATTAGACCAAGAATTATGCACTTGCCACAAGGATAACTTATTATTAGTGATAATTTCACATCAAATCCATTCAAATCATCTAAATAAAGAGAATTCATGTAAAGATAACACATTACCTCTAAATACCTCTAGATAATAGCCAATAATGCATAAAAAGGATAATAATGATTATAAACACCCAGTGCAGGCATAGGAGTTATTAAGAAAAAAGTATGAAAATATAGGCAAAATGGAGGTTCAACATTCACCCATGTTGATCTCCTTGCATGTCCTCGTGCAAGCCAAACCATAGGATGGATTTCAAAATTTCAAAAACGCAAGGTGGTGGCCTAAAGCCCTTCTATATTAATTGAAAAGTTCAGGTTCTTTCCCTTCATGCTTCTCATCATTTCAATTTCCCCTTTTAAAATATTGTTATGGGTAACATAATACTTGACTCACTCGATCCAATATATGGCCAGCTTCTGCAACTTATCCTTCTTAGCATTCATCCTGTTGATTTTATCTTGCATCTTAATACATATTTTCTCCAAGTCTTTGTTTTCCCTTTTCATAGTTTCTTCACAGACAATAAGCTCATGTATCTTCTTTCTCAATCTCTTTATCGTCCTATCTTTCTTCCTCAATATATAACCATCAAGGGAACCTTTTGATCTCTGTTGAGTAGTGGAATAAACATCAATAGTCTTTGCTACAGGATGATCAAATGAAAACTCAAACCCTGAATTTATCTTTGCATGGGAATTTCAAATTCATTACCTTCTTTTACAGGGGTTTCTATTCATTTAATTCCTATAATTGGTTCATTGATTCGATCCATTACCCGGTTCTTAATCTGGGACTTGAATTTCTCAGTAAATTCTTCAAATCTTTGGATTTTATCCCTATCAATGGAACCTATTTTTTATTTCATGATTTCTTCTTCCTCAGGATCCAAATCGACAATTTGAGACTCCTTAGTTCAGGAAGGAATTTGGGTGGACCTCATCATGCTACGAGTAATCTATCATCCAACAATGGGGGTTTGAGTTTCACATGACAATGTTGCAGGGGTCACAGGGGTGTCTACCTTTCTCTGTCTCGACTTCTAGGGATGTGAGGGGAGTATATTGTTCAGTCAATTTTCCTCTGGAGTATTCTCTTTCACACACAATTCAATAGGAGGCTAGGTGCTATGATTTTTGATGCCCGTTATAAACCCATTATGTTGAAGAAAGTCATCCAAGCTATCATTCATTATATCTAGCTCATCCCCAATCAATAGTTTGATAAGCTTGTAGTGATAAAGGCTTTCCCTAGGGTTAACAACTCTATGAATTCCCTGTGACATTTTTTGTAGGCTTTTTAACAAGAAATATGGGACATTTATCTTTTGCTCTTGAGTGAAATGTAGCAACAAAACAAAAGGATATAGAAAATTCATTGCATACTTACCTTCACAGGTCAAATATTTCTGGAGAATGAATAGAGGAGCACACCATTCATCTTTAATTTGAGAATGTGGTATTAATGTCGTGTTTTCCTACTTTGAGAAATTGCAAACTCTATTTTTTATCCACCCTCTTGTTCTTCAACCACTTAATTGCTTCCAATGGTAATCCAGTTGCTCAGGCAATGGTGTTCTCATTCACACTCATAGTAAAATCCCTAATTTGAGTTACCGTCCCATCAAACCCCTGTGCCAACTTCAATGCAACTTCATCTTCAAACCCCTGAAACTTAGCCATGAATTCGTGCCATCCATCTTTTATCAAATTTTACTTCCAGGAATTGTATTAAGGATTTTTCTCAAGCTCCTCTATCGATGATGGCTCATGGTGGTCATATTTCATTTTCATCATGGATTTTATAGTTAAAAACACAATATGCATCCAGGTGTAAACAGAGGAAAAACAAACCCAACATTCCAAGAAATAAATTTAAATATCACATAAGATCAAAATAAAATAACTCAAGAAAAGTAACTACTTATGATGAGCATTGGGTAAGGTCCTGAACTTGGTATAATTTAGTCAATACTTGAGGGATGAATGTGATGATTGTAGAAAATAACAGTTATACGGTCAAGAACAAGTTCCATTATAAAATGATTTCGGACAACCTCCTTGTCTTCATAACATAATTATCTTAATCCATCAATGTTACATTCGACAAATATATGGGTAAAAAGGAATCATAATTACCTGAATAGGGCACCTCCAGCATGGATTCTTGTCATCAAATGAAAAATCATGGAGGATCGCACAGGGAATACTTAAATATTAATGATCATCAAGGAAATATTAATACACTAATGCATGATTTTAAAGATTCCATCAAGTCTACAACATCATAATTATATTCAACTGAACTATGTTATAATTCCATGAAAGCATAAAGTGGAGGAATGACGAAATTATCAATAAAATCTCTGATGTGAACTGAAAATCATCGCTAAGCATGATCAATTCAGTTCACCAAAATCAGGTTCAAGAAATTAGTAATTGTACAAAACAATATAAAAAGATTGTAGACCAGCCCCCTTTGCACCATTATGATTGAAAAGACATACTTTTTGTCTTGCTTCAAATAAGCTCCCTGTTTTCCATGAATTTATTTTCAGAATTCTAATGTTTTCCTAGAATCTTATTAACATTAATGATAAAAAAAATTCAAATCTTTTTTGAAAAGGTGAAATTCCAAGAAGACTCCCACAAGATTCCTGCACTTATTATAGCAATATTGTACCTAGGCCATGTAGTTCTTTTATAGGCATCGACCATCAACACATATTATTGTCCATCAGCATATTTTGAGTAATAATCACTGAACAATTCATCGCTCATAAAAATAGAACAAGATGACACCTTCCTGGACCAATCAGAAAATTCTTCATTGAACGCTCTAAATTTTTTTATCATCTAGATGAAAAACTAAATTTCTTCTTAGTCCAATACAATGGATTACCTTCACTAAGGGTACCACATCATTAAAGATTCCTAATTTTTGAAAAATGGAACAGAAAGCATCATGCTAAAATCATCATAAAAACATTGTTCAAGAATTAAAATGATGATTTTTAGGGAAAGAGAAAGATAACTGAGTAAATCATAGTGTGCAATTAACTTTGATACCACAAACATGGCCTTGTTGCCCGCAGGGGTCTATAGCCTTGGTAGGTATGTCTTTTAACTCAACGTAATGCTTGTGTCCCACTCATTAGATATAGATTTAGAGTTATCTTATTTAATTTTTAAGTTTAGATGAAGGCTACTATCCTGGCTTGGTAACCAGCTAATGGCAGTGCCACTCACAAGAAGTAACATGGATGAATAGGCCATCTCAGAACGAGACCTCCTGGCTTCCAATTTCTCACCTAAAATCCATTACTTTGGCTTGGTAACTAGTAACATCAATGTCATACATGTTAGATCTCATGATCGTGGTAGGTTGGCTAATCATTAGACCTCCTATCCTCCATAAATCATTTTTAAACTCTGATTATGATTAACTTCAAAGGTTACTTAATAAGTGGGGAGGCAGATCTAGTCCTTAATAGTATGGGATGGCATGAATTTTTTTTAAATGAACTAGTTCCTCTACCTTAAGGATTCAATATGTCTCAGATAATGGTTGAAAGACTCTTTGAGTTAATAATGCTAGTTTTCTCATTAATGGCTCATTATGATCTCTACAAGAGTGGTCCACCATCGAAGGTTTTCCAGTGATACCCTTTAAGGGAAACTAAAAATATATATCTCAGATGACAAATCATTAGAGTGATTAATCATGGTCACCTTTGCAAAATCATGAGGTATTAGAATGAATCATACCCAACAAAACTTACCACAGATGTGTATGTTAACAACCAATGTGGATCAAATGGAATTTCAGTTCCTATGCTTTGGAAGTCAAATCCCCAATAGCATTGTTGTAACATCTTTATTTATGGCATTGATTTATTTTTCTACCCTATTCTAACCTAAGAAGTGGAATAATTCCTTTCAGGTATAGGATTACTTCCAATGCAACCATGTTCATAACAAGAGGATAATTCTACTCATGTTCAAACTTAAAAAGTATATTCGAGAAAATACCAGAACATGAAGAACCAACGACACTCACTGATGGGATGCTACAAATTGTTGAAAGATAAAGGAGGAGTGGATACTAAGAGTGATATGAAACCAAGATTCAATGGGATCCATATACTTTTGGTCATCATGAAAATCCTCCAAATTTCTTTGTTTATCTCCTGAAGTGTAGACTAGATCAAATGGATGCTCTTTAGCATCTGCTTCTGATGGCTTCTCCTCATCAAGCATGATCCATGGCTTCTTGGTTTCCCTAGGAAAATCTTCTAGAGCTTCATGAGTCTTTTCTTCTCGAGGAATAGACCTATTTCTAATTGATGCCCAAATGTGTTCTTTCTGTGAAGCAGAGACCCCATATTCTGCAAGAATTTGAGATAATTCCTGGAATAGTATCACACTTTCTGGCATTGTCCCGCTAGTTGGAAAATCTTGTTAGCAC
>APFE030799401.1:21142-33846 GCA_000404065.3 Pinus taeda
GGGGTTCGTTTAACATAAAAAAGTAGAAACAGACTAACTCAACAACTCAATTGTAGTAAAGGAAAACAAACCAAGATTGTGAGCTCCCTGGAAATACCATCTAGTATGCTTCAACAAGCAAGAGGAATCCCACTAAAAAATCTCATTTGCAAAGGAAAACAATCCAAGCTTGTTAGATCTCTAGAAATAATGTCCAATACACTTCAACAAGCAAGAGGAATCACACTAAAAAACTAATTTACGAAGGAAAATGGAAAAGCATGACAAATATTTGAGGCCTTATCCTACAACTCCTCCCCGACAACGACACAGAAATGTGGGGTGATATAAATGTGAGATTTATACAAACATTTATATTTTGAATCTAGATTGGTAAAATTAGAGGCGTAGCAAATTATATGATAGAATATGACCTCATGGATCTGTACAATAAAAATCAAGCTCTTGCAAACATTTCAAAAGGGAATCAATCTAAAGTAAACACATTGTGAATCTACTTATGTTTCCTCTTCTGGGTTGAGTGACTCCTGCAACAAGTCTACCTTAGTTATCCAGGGGACAAGGGAATTTAGATTCCACTCAAAATGACAAACCATTCAGGAAATAAAGAATACGATTCAGTTTTCAAAACTTCTCAAAGAATTTGCAAAGGAGTAAACCATTTAATAGAACCAAACAAAATAAATTCATTCTCTGCTAATTGAAAGCTTACTGTGATCTTGCAAGATACTTTCTTTCTAATCACAACAATATTCTACATTATATATAGATTGCTAAAGTGACATTTGATTAGAAGCATTTTAAAGAGTTCTGTGGATACATGAATGTTAGAAATAATGCATAATAAATTAAATCAACCAAAACCTTAATAAGCAACCCATTCTAAAAGTAAACCTCGTTATGCAGCGAATAAGATCAGGGTAAGTAACACTCTTAAAAATTATACATTTATCAAACTAGAATGCAAAAAATTCTAAAAGTATGAGGCAATGGACTGGCTGGTGGGCCCAAACTACCCATCTCATTTCCCTTGCAGCAGTTAAATCACAATATCCAATAGTTAAATCACAATCTCAGAATCTTTAGAAGAATTGCGAACAAAAAATTGAATGCCAAATTATATTCATACAAAATCTTGTTACATAACCATTGAAATGACGTAGAGTTGGGCTCGAGTGGTCCCCTCCAAGGATCATCCCATTAGGAACACAGGCTCCTCCCTTCATTTCCAAACAAAATCAATTCCTCTTTCGTAAAATATGATTTCAAAGTCCAATCTATTCAATTATTCTTCTACAGTATAGAGCTTTCATATTTATAACAATGATGCCTCCTAATTGTTGCATCGAAGGTCATCAACAAATACAAGTTTAGAGTGATACAATGATTATGAACCAAAATAAGGATATACAATTACTGTACGGCTTCGAATTGATCTACGATTTCCCATAAATGCAAAACTAGGAATCAAATCATGAAGTATTTTCCATAACGTTGTCAACAACCTTGTGGCTTATAAAAAGAAGTTTGACCAAGTACTTTCACCATCACTTTAAGCGCTATCTGGAAGACTTGGGTACGATCAAGGGAACATATCAACATATCAAAAACCTTATCTTCAAAACCCATATGCTCATTTTGCATTATGACAGATCGATGTATGAAAATCGTGGAGTTAAGAACAAGATTTGCACTATTGGAAGAGGAACGGTACTGCTGGAGTAGGAACTAAACTGTTGGAATGAGAATTATGCACCTACCACAAGCATAACTTATTATTAGTGATAATTTCACATCAAATCCCTTCAAATTGTCAAAACAAGTATAATTCATGTAACAATAACACATTACCTCTAAATTCCTCGAAATGATAGCCAATAATGCATAAAAAGGATAATAATGACTATAAACACCCAGTGCACGCATAAGAGTTATTTAGGAAAAAGTATGAAAATCTATGAAAAATGGAGGCTCAACAACTATCTGATATCATAGATGTATTGGTTACGATGATACAATAAAATATAGGTGGGAGCGGGAAGCTTTACACTAGAGCTACTTCCCTATCCATATACACTTTATGAAACTAAGTGTTAGAAAGTGAGATCTCTATCCAACTTTATAGTTATCTTGAGAAAAAAAAAATGTTTATGATAAAGAGAAATAGTCACCAAAAATTGTGATTTAAACTAAATCTCCAAAATGAAGAGAAGTACGGAAGTATCTTCCATCCATTTTCAAAATTTTCAATAAATTTCCAAGTAGAAATTTTGGCTACAAAATAATACCAAGGTGTTGTATATCATTGACATCTATTCTTCAAACAAAAATTAATATTTTACTTTTAACAATGTTCAACATTATATGGCTATATGAATTTGTATTTATTGATGTTTTCCATCTTGGTATATATTCTTGTGATTATCGGTTTCATTCCCTACCATCATTATAATCATAATTTATGTATGTAGCAACATCCATGGTCAAACTTCTTATTCCTACCAACTTTTACTTTTGAAGGAGGTACTTTCCAATGCACAACTATTAAATATGATATATTTAAATAATGTTATTATCGAAGAGATTATATAGTAAATAAGCCTTTCAAGCTTTATTTCCATCGTAAAATTTATTGAAATTGGATATGTTATCTAATGTACCACCAAATTAATGCATTAACATACAATTGGATTTAATTTCAAGTGGCTGGAGGAATGATTATCATCCTCCCCACCCAGGTTCAATTCTCAGAAGTGACATTTTGAGCTCATAGAGAGTATATTTCTCTAATGACTTTCATCCTTATTGTTGACTTTCTTTTTGGCCTTAGTAGTCTAGGGTTTTCCCAATGTATCATATTCGAAATGAGGTAAATTATGCAAGGGTTTTCCCCGAGATTTGTAACATGGAAAAAATACAATATATCAGGGAAACCTTATGTGCCAATAAGTTTAACCTTTAAAACAAAGTGTTCGTACTAGTGTAAGTGTGGCAAAAGGTCATAAATAACTAAATCTATGCAAGGGCCAACCCTTTGTACTACTATAGATTCAAAAATACAACAACCTTGTGTGCCACTGTAGATTCAACACACACTACACATAGTACAATGCTAACATGATAATGTGTGCACTAGTTGCGAGCTAATTACTAGTTACTTGATCGATTAATAGATATCTTCATATAAAACAATACTAATTTTTTTTTTTTTATTACATATAGTTGTCTTAAATAATCAGATTTTGTTAGATTGAGCATTTTGATGTCTAAAATGGCATAAAATGTAAACATTAATAATGTGAGTAATAGACTTCAAAAACCAAAACACATCTCATATTTTTTTCCTTCCTCCCCTCATTATGTTAAATATATTTATATTCCATATGAGGAACATGCATTTTTTCTTCCTCTATGGACTAATCAAACCCAACAACAACAAACCTCAACATGTCGCTTGCGATAATTGAACCTAAGTGGGGAGGACAACAATTATTTCTCCCAACCACCTAAGATAAACCCAAATGAAAAAAATAATCTCTTAACTTATGTAAATAAATTGCACAATTTAAGTTATTTGTCTATTATAGAAACCAAAAAACAATTGAAAACATGCCAAGTTTATATTTGTAGATCCAAGAGAAGCTTCATCAGCACCCTCAAAGTATGAAATGGTTACCTTGCAACAAAACATCGAATTCTAAGGCTAAAAGGAATGTGAAATGACATTATATGCTTCATATTGAAGGAAATATATTATTTAATATATGTAATTAACCTTTTATGTTTACTTTTGTTTTAAAGATAATAAAAAGGTTTCCAAGTAAAATATGAATGGTTTCCTTGGTGGATAATGTTGATGCTTCTAGTGTAACGTAACTAATCATTATAGAATTCAACTATCCTAAATAATGCACCAAATTTGTTATTTTAATAAGCATGTTCCTATATGGGGGAGGTAGGAGCAATAGGGGAATTATTCATCCCCAATGAAATAATTGTGGCAAAATTTGCATGGGGTCTTGGTCATGCAGCAAACAACCAAGTGGAGTTTCTTTCTCTATGGAAGGGTCTAGAAACTTCTTTGGAAATAAATTTTAACATTATTCTAGTTTTCATTTATTCAATTATTATAATTTGTTAGGTGGTCAAGGCTACAATGGAGTCAATATTTGGTTTCCCTCTTATTCTCCAAAGGATTCTCTTACTTGCCTCTCAATTCAAGCATATGGAATTTTTCCATGTTTGCAGACATTTGAATTCAATGGCATACAATTTGGAAAATAAATACTACATGTTGGGCCAGCAAAATTATATCTAGGTCAAGGAAATTTAAAAATCATCTATATACCATAGTCATGAAGAGAGTCCCAAGGCATATTCACTTTCATTCAAATTTTGATAGATATGGAAATTTGTTTTGAAGTGGGGATGGGACATATTCCTCATAGTATAAATAGTCTATGGATCTTGTTAAAAGGCTAAGTGGTATTGGGATGTGGATATTTATTATTTTCTAACGTCGATCTTCAAAATTTTCCTCTAGGTGTGTCATGCACCTTGTTATGTGTCTTGAAATATTTCCTCTCACCTGCAAAATGAACCATAAGAATTTAATTCTTATTTGGTTGGAGGGACTGGAATTCAATATGGTTATAGAGCTTCTTTCTTTTAGAGTTGGGTTGGATTTAATTTCATCACCCTGCACGTTCAATCATTAGTCTATTCATCATCCTCCAAAATATTTTGGGCTCATGGCAGTGTTTCAGTCTCAATTATATAATATATTATGTGGAACTCCAACAAATTCTTTGGAATCCTTACCTTTCTGGTCTTGGGCTGTGGGTTAATATTATTAGTTCTTTTGCAAGTCAGGTTCAGGGGACCTTTCCAGAAATGGAAAAACCTCATTGTCTTCCAGACAACCTTAATTCTGGTTAATTGTTTCTTAAATTTTTTGATTTGTTTAAGGTGTTTCTAGGGTTTCTAGGAAATAACAGGATGACATGGATGAGAGATAATGCTAGTCTTCATAACTATTACTAGAAGTTAAGTTCCTCCGACTTCTGAGTATTCTAGAAATTTCTTTGAATGAATTCCATGAGCAAGTTATAGCATTCAAAACTTGGGTTATAGCTCTAGATAATTGTATGGTTAGAAATGATCAACTTTCTCTTGTAGGTGTTGCCCCTAGTGTAGTTAATGATAAGAATAAGTGTCTTTGCTCGTACAGGAATGACAATCCTAGTGTTGGGCGTTGTTGATGTGAGAAACTAAGGATGCGTTTATTTGTTTTAGTTACAACATTTTGTTGATATATGTTGTAATGTAAATACCTTCTTATACTTGGGATCTTCTACAGATTCATAAAAGGTATATATTTATAATAAGGAATAAATGAAACCCTAGATATTGGCACTGATTTTGTATTGTCTGGTGAATATTTACATTGTCAGAGAATAAAAATATCTTGTAAGGCTTCTAGCTCATAATCTATTATTATTAATGCAAAATCCTTAACCGTTTCTTAAAAACAAAATGTGTTACTTTTATTTCACATGGGGATTTGGATTGATAGTAAATGAGTGTTTTGTTAAGGCACTCCATACAAAAAGGTCTTTGACTCAAATCCCCCATTGGAGTTTTCCCCACAAAAAAATTATGATGTTCCTTTATTTGAAAAAAAAAAACTCTAGCAATTGTAATTACTAGTTAGTATTACTACTATAATAACCAATGCAATAGCTACACATTATATAAATGATGCAAATACACTCATAATGCAACTAGTAGATCGCACAATTTCATGAAATGAACATTCAATATTCCATAGATGTTTATTTGGGAATTGGCTAATATTTATTCCAATATGAAAGAATATATCACAAAATTGGTTATTTATTGATAATGATGCATCACACCAATATTATTTATTTAAGATATGAAAATATAAGTTTCACAAAATAAAATAATATAGGACCTAAAATGTTTAGCATTTCAAGCTGGAAAATGAATTATTCACATCAAAAAACACTTATAAAATAATGAGTTGGACAAAAGATTGAAGTAGCTATAATAATTGGGGAACTCTATATTATGATGAATTTCTAAGGTATTTCCTAACATTAGGTGTTTCTTAGATCAATAGCATGTGAATATTCAACCTTATAGTTGATCTAGTATACAAATTACAACGTCGAACATAGGAAAATATTTCAATTCATTTCAAACCCATTCCACTTGGAAATCTAGGTGTAAAGATACTAAATATATGCTAATAAGTTCTAACCGTTACGGTACACTTTTACAAGCAAAAATGATATATGAAATTACTTCCATTACTACAAATTTAAAGTAATAACCTTCCATTATTATCTTCAATACGTTTTTCCGATATTTGAACAATTTTTGCTCTTCATATGTTAAATCAACATGAACAATAAGTGTAGGAAACTACCTATTTAAGAAGATAATGAAAATAGAAAAATAAAATATAAAACAATATAAGTAACGCCATATGTGTGTGTGTGTGTGTGTGTGTGTGTTTAATAATGGCGTACATGTACATACTTCAACTTTATCATAAAGCTATTATAATATTACAAGCTCCCTAAAACCCTAGCTACACTAGTGTTGTAGCTACTACAACCCCCTCCAAATTTTTCCTACTTTCAAAATTCTTAGCCTCCTATTGTAATGTGAAATGTTATCAAAATTTATTTAAGATGTTCCATTATTATTACTCAATTTTTTTCTAGCTGTTGAAGTTTCTTTTCAAAAGAACCCGAAGTGTCATATTTTGTTAGAACTAGTCTTATCGCACCTTTAAGAGGTAGTTCTAGTGAAATTTATTGCATTGGTTCATCTCATATATCATAATAGAATGCAGTAGGTAAACTTCCATGGCATCAAACACTTTCTCATTTTAGTTGACAATTGTGTTGTAAAATCATGTACCGTAACTGTCACACTTCGAGATAAGTATCATTTTATTGTCGTTTCAATGAATACATGTTGATTTTGGGTATTGGGAATTTTATTTCATGTGTTTGAGGGTGTATGTGTGTGTGATAATGTTAAGTAATTGTTCTATGCTCTTACTCTTACACTCTTGTCTCACTGGTCTCACACACAGTGAAATCATTGGAGCTTTTCCTTGTCCTCTCATCTTGTGCGAGTTGGAAGCACAGGGATTCTCATCAAGTAATGAGCGCACTGTGCACTCCTAAGATTTAGTGATGACACCCTTACCTCCTAGAATTTCATACTATTTCATCTTGAGGATAACCCCCTTGTGCATTCAGAAACATTAGAGCATAAATACTCAAACCTTACCTTCTACACCTGCAGACTATGCAACCCTTGATCAACTCTATCTTGTATTTTTTATTGTGAATTATTAATGTACAATAGCATCATATATATACCCTTCAAGTGTTAACCTACACAATCCTCGATGCTCCTCCTTAGTCATTGTACATTGTGCAATTACAATGCCTAAGATTATCACTCTTACTACTTTCAATTTCCCTGTGTAATGCCTTGAATAACCTTGCCTTCACTCTAAACTACACACTTTTAGTGGATAGTAGGGCCATCCTTCAACCCTTGTATTGGTCAACTACATAGTACCTAGATCGTCCTGCTCAAGAACTATGCATTGTGCATTCCCAGTGGGAAACCCTATCATCCCTACATCCTGAAACTATGTACTACGCCTAAGCATGGCTCCTCCTCCCTTTCCATTGTACACTACATACTTGCATTGCCTAATCCTTCACTTCTTTCCTCTAGATCCTATGCATTCTACACTAGAAATCCTATTTCTCTCATACCTTGCACTTTTTCCCATCACAGCCAATATCTTCCATGAACATAAGGTAAAATAGGTGATTTTAGGACTGATATTCTCTTTCCATGAGTGAGCTCCATTTTTAGGTACTTTTATCCTAAAATGGTAGATAATTCGCAAGGAGGTCATCAAGGAAATATGCTAATACAACACTTATGGAGTTGAAACATAAATATACCATCATACAAAAGATAGAGGAACTCTAAACTACGACAGATGTATAGTGACTCATGATGATTTAGAATGTCTCAATACCATTCCAAGACCCTTTGAGGGTGGAGAGAAAATAAATTTTAGATCCATCATGAGGAGTCAAAGACACATCAATAGAGAAGATAACTTGATTTTGACACATTACAAAAAAGTCTCATGTCACATGTCACCATTGACATAAACATGTATTTTTCCACATTTTAGTGGAATGTAATTTTGTAATTATCAAAATCAGAAAATTTTAAATGTGTGGAAACCCAAAGGTCACACATGGATTGTAAAGAGTTATTAGGAAGTCCAAGATTCATGTAGGAACTCAAAAGTCACATGGGATCTCAAGATTCATGAGGGAGGTGAAGAGTGATAAGGGAGATAAAAGGTCACCTCATTTGTTATAAGTAAACCCTCATAGCTCAAGCAAAGGACTTTCAACCTTTGATTCTAAACGTAGGCATAAGTGAGAAGATTATCCTTAGTTTGGAGGAAGTAGTGGCTTAAAATTCCACTCTTGGGGCTAGTGATGCATCGTTGTAATTGTGTATCTTGGAACTTTCAGTTAATGGTTTGAAGCTCTTAAGGCTTACACACTTTCATGCACATATTGTGAATGTTCTAAGACTATTTTTTCATTGTTTGTGGTGTATTTTTGTGTTTATATATACTAAGGGAAATGAACTATTTCATTGGATTTAGTATACATCTTTGAATTGTGAATTTCTTTCTTTCATGGTCATTGTTTATTTGTGAACTATTTTACAAGAAAATAAATTATTTTTTTAGGTAAATGTTTGTATATTTATTAGGATAGTACTATTAATCTTCTTCTAAATACTCATTATTACTATTACTATTGAAATTGAGTGCTTCACAAGGCTAACTTACCTGGTTATCTCAAAATTATATGCATACACATGTATGTTGTTTATTGCAACCAAGACAAATATTTAATATTATGGTAGTCAAGACTATGTCCTAGATGGTGCTCCTACTCCAAATGGTGTGAGGTCTACTTGGGACTTCATATCAGTGAGACTACTTATATGTTGGTGGTTTCCAGCAATGTTAACATTTTTGCACTAGAAGGAGGGTCAATCTTTGTATGGGTAATAACTCAACTCATTTACATAAATAACCTTCCGTTCAAGGTAGTAATTCTCCGAGTTTGACTCCAACCCATATATTTGAGAAAGCAGAGTCATCTCACTAAGATCAAAAGCATGCTTACAAGGTTACTTACAAGCAACTTTGGAGGATTCGGCCTATCACCCATCACTTTAATAGAGTTTAATTAGATTACTCCTTCGTATGTATGTTCTTCCTCATAAGCAATATTTGAAAGAGACAACCCACCGTGTTGTTCTAATTTCATTGGTTTTGGATTTGGTTTCTGCTACCCTTGATCATTTAGCTCACTCACCTTAAGAATATAATTGTCAAGGGGATATTCCACCACCTATTGGGGAAAATATAGAAGGTGATAGGGAGAACTTTCATTTTTCATATGATGAACTGACAAGGGACAATTTTTCATATGATGAATTGAATAGTAAAGAGGAAGAGTCTTCATAATCAGATAGTGAGGAGGAATAGAATGAACACATGGCTAAGGACCAATTGAGAATATGATGACATGTTGTTGCCAACCTAGAGAAGGAAAAAAAAATCATAGTATGTAACAAAAGACACATATTTCTTTTATATAATGAATGAAATTAATGGACATAATTTCCACTTACCTCGAGAAGACTGCACAAATCACACACCATAATACTCCACAACCACCATAAGCCTATGATGTGGTCTACACCATTAGCCTATGATTTCATTATCCTAATTAAAATATTCCACCCCCAATGAACTATTCATTCAAACTTGTACCTAGTAAACTATCTGAAATATGAGCAAGAACAATGGGAGGTTCATTGAATCACATAAAGTCCATAAAATCCCTCTTTCTATAATATTACGACAATATTTCATAAACTTTTTCAGCCACGGGATGGAGTAGGTATGTTGAGAAATTATAAGGATATGTTGATGCTATTTCCCTTGAAATTGTGCTCAATTTCCAACATGCTAGGTCTATGGTAGTGGGAATAGAGGTCCAAGAAGATGAAGAAACCAGAGAAACAATGTCTAGGCTACAACAAGTCAGAGAATGATGGAGTTTTAGGAAAAATTTGATGCCATAATTAATGGAGTAGTTTCCCATGTCAGAAGAGGGGTCGGTGAATAACTAGAGTGGATTGGATAAAAGGTACCTACCAACACCGTAGATGTATCTCTCATCATGTAGAGATAATTTACACATCAGGAGTGCCATGGGGTCATC
The DNA here is from genome assembly GCA_000404065.3 of Pinus taeda. NCBI lineage: Eukaryota > Viridiplantae > Streptophyta > Pinopsida > Pinales > Pinaceae > Pinus > Pinus taeda. The sequence goes on from APFE030799401.1 coordinate 31,537, forward strand.
TATTAGCATTGCTTGAGGTTGTTAGATCACTTGAGGGATTAACAACTAGTTAACATACCCTTCTTCCTATGGAAGACACTCCAATAAATGGCCACAAAAATTTAAAACTCTAGCTGGCTAAAGGGTTCCCTTTCGCAGCATGGCTCGATCAAAATTAATTATGGACCATGCACTCCAAAGAGAATGTTGCATATGGATTGATGATGTGAAAGCACCAAGGTTGGAAGTTGAAGCATCACTAGCAGAAGAAAAAGTTGGTGCAACTCCACTAGAAGTTGCAACTATTACAACTCCACTAAAATATGCAGCTACTACAATCCCTGAGGAGGTACCTACTGCAACTCTTAAAGTAGGATAATTTTCTAAGTTGCAACCACAGGAAGAAAAATTCAAGGGAGGTCATGATAGTGATCTAGAGATCATTAGAAGCCAACCTCCAACAAGGAGACTAAGGAGAATGACCAAGAGACCTACACTTGTGGCTATACTAAAAAATAAGAGTATAAGGTAAAAAAAGGAGGACATGGAACTAGCTTCTATAAAATAGGTCGAAACCCTTGTTGCAATAGAAGAAGAAGCATAAGAGGAAAAATAAGAAGAGATACCTCCTACAACACAAATATATTTAGAAGAGGTGCATGTTGTAGCATGGCTTGAAGAAAACAATCTTGTCCCACCAAAGACTAAGGAAGAAGTGTATGTGGTTACACAGATTGATAAAGAAGTAACCCTTGCTAAAACAAAAGAGCTTGTAGGGGAAATTGAGAAAGCCAAAGATTGTATTGAGACACAAAAGGTAGTAGGGATGGAGGAAGGAGAAAGTGAAGACTCCACTACAAGGCAAGAACCAACATATGAAAAATGTAGGGATGTTTTTCTAAAACATAAGAGGGAGGAAGGGTTATAACACTAAGTATGGAAGAAAAAATACAAGAAGAAATAATAACTCCCTAGGCCACTAAGATTTTTTAGAGCCTGGAGAAGATATACAGGGCCAAAAAGAAGAATAAACTTGCAGGTACTCTGTACTTCACTTCTTTACATTCATTTATTTTCTGGAACAATAAAATATTGCTAGAATAAGGAATTACTAAGAGAGGGGGTGAATCAGTAATTTATCAGATTCTTTTATTTTTCTAGTATTCTTACAGTTGTTGGAAACAAATGATAATACTGAGAGCGGGGGTGAATAAGTATTAAGGCTAATTTTAACTTTTTATGCCAATTTACTTTTTTGATTCATACTTGGCAACCATCCATATAATGTGCAGAAATATAAAATCAACATACAAGAACACACCATGAACATCACACACATGAGACACATGGTTTTACATGGAAACACTTTAAAGAAAAAACCACCAAATATTGTTGTTTTTATTGATGTAAATAAGAGCACCTACTCTATTACATCAATATTTTTTGTGAGCACCCACTGACAGGAAGCACCAACTCCCTTTGATTTTTTGCTAGCATTGACTAGCAGGAAGCACCAACTCCCTCTTTCTGTAGACACATGTCAAGTGTACTAGAAAACCATGTGAGGCACCTACCTCACGGATTTTTTACAAGAACAAAATTATAGCTCCTTGGATTTTTGCAAGCCAAATTACAAGAGGCACCAAACCCCAAGCCTTCTCAAACACCCACTAGAGATGGAAGCACCAACTTTGTGTATGCAGGCACCAACTCACACTCAAATAGGAATTGTATGTTCTCTATAATTGGCAACCACTCTGCCTGATCTCATCCTTGTTATCTGCTCATTTTGTAGCAACCCATTGATCTGCACAACAAAAATCACTCATCGTATTCCATGCATCTCTATTCTATGCTCTTCATCAACATTCACTTATCTCTTGGCATTTTTCTCTCCATAACATAGGCTCAGATCTTGGCCCTCTTTCTTTGCACAGGCACCTTCAGCCTTTCTCGCAGGATAGGCACTTTCGGCCTTTCACACAGGGCACAGGAAACTTTGGCTTTACACACAGTGCACGGAAAATTTAGCCTTACTCAAAATAGCGCAACTCTTGGGGTCTCTTACCTCTGCATAGGCACTCTCATCATTTATTTGCAGAACAAACTCTCTCCTAGCCTTACACAACAATATAGTGACCCAGATATTTTCTTCTTAACTCTTTGGCAACTATGATGCTTCCCCCCACATCACTCATCTGATCTCCTGGGTTTTGTTCCTCTGCTGGCCCTTGATTGATGATGCCACTCTATCCTGCATTCACACTCCATGAGTGTACTTGAACATGGCCCTTCCATTCTGTTGTTGCATATGAATTGATCTCTACCACT
>APFE030799404.1:0-13791 GCA_000404065.3 Pinus taeda
GACTGTGCAGGAGGTCAAAGTAGCCCCTAGGAGCCCCATATCGGGAAAATAAGGAGGTTTTTGACTAAGCGTTAATCGCGCATCGCCGGGCAAACAAGGCCAAAGTGGAAAAGCTTGAGCACTTAGACACATGGCGAACCGGAGAACCGCGGGTGGAAAAAGGAAAAAAGCACTAAAAGGAAAAAGGAGGGACCCACACTCTGGAAACCAGTGGTATTTCTCAGGGCACCCTCAAACTGTAAGAGGTTTTGGATGAGAGCGAAGCAATACCACACAACAAACGACACGTGGCAAGCAGAGGTGAGAGAAAACTGTCGTTGATCTCGCGTTATCAGTTAAGCAAGTCAACTAGGCAAGACGTGCGTATGGCGTCGGATCTGGAGGCCCCAGATCAGATGGTTGGGATTAAGCCTGATGGAGGAAGTGGAATCGACGAAGGAATACGCCGCATTTTAGAAGGATTTGGAATCTGTTTGACCACCACGATGTAGGAAAGACTTCATCCACGACGTAACTGAAGAAATGAACCGACGAAGCAGGCCGACGCTATTTAGAGGAGGACATGTGGCCACTTCCTGAACATTCATGCTGACGTCGAACAAGGAACTCCAAGCACAACTGCAGAAGGTGAATTGACAGAGGTAGAAGAGGAACCGAACGAGCGTGAGTTCAAATGGCTAAAATCCATGAACAACAAACGTATACACTATCAAGTCAAGTCAAGTCAAGTCGAGTCAGTCAGAACGAACCCCGAGAGGAGGACTAAACATTGAGAGACAAACCAGAGAAAGAAGATAGTAAAGCAAAAGCAGGAAGAGACATAGGGATGAGCTAACCAACAACAACATCGAGCACCAGAGGATTGACAGATTCGAGCCATCCCATAGAGGAATCTGTCTGGACTGAGCATCACATTTGGCTCTTTCCACTGTAGACCAGAAGGTCACAGAGCTGGTAGGAAGAAGAAGAGTCTGTGTACTCCAGTGGTATGGGGAATCCAAGAACCACCCTGCCAAGAAAACCTGCTTCAGGAGAACTCACATTGAGTCCCTATATTGTAATTCTCTACTTAAAGGCACAATAAAACAAGGCCACCATTGAAAGCTGGACTAGAGATGTAGCCCTGGAGAATAGGGTGAAATCTTTATTAAAATTCTTGTGTCTTTGTGTTTGCTTAATGTATTTCTCTGCTGTCTTTCCATTGTATTGTCTGTGTATGGAAATCTGATCGATATGTTGCTTCAATAACACAGAAAACACACCAGCACATGAGTCTGTAATACCTTTAAATAATAAATCTTTAATTGATTTCATTCATAGGGTGATTATCAGATCACACAAATGTTTCGATCTAGGGGAGGGTAATGTAAAATGGAAAGTTAAATATAATCATAGTATGAGTTTTCATCTTTGGTGTTGTTGCGTTGCTAGTAAGCATGGACAGTACCCCAGGAGAGTCACTATAGGAACACAAGCATCACTTCGTTGTAGTGAGCCTAAATAGTACCCCAACGAAGTTACTTGATTCACCTCTCTATGCAAGAATCCTTTCTCTTCTTTCACCCTTTATTTATTAATTTATTTATAGAATTGTGCTTAGCAACTTATTTATTTATTGGGGTGGAAGAGGGATCCTGACTTATTGAGAGAAAAAGAGGTTGTTCCTTTAGAAATAGTATATAAACCTCTGATATTGGTTTTCCCACTATTGTTTTCCCCTTTCCCTTCTCAACTCGATTGGATCAGCATACAAAAAACCATTCAATTACAACACAGAGTTAAGATATAAAGATCCTAGAACATATATGGGTGTCATGGTTCTATTCAAAGCTTTCCATTCGAATGGATCGTAATTTCCATTCTGACATCATTGAATTTAAAAGATATGTGAACCCAATATAGAGAAAAGGATAACAAATAAGTCAAGCATTGTTCGCCATCACAGTTTCCCTTTTCAAGTTTTGTCACTTTGCCTTTTGAGCCAAGAGAAACATATTTCATGCAAAGTCGTATTAAGAAAGCATGAAAGGAAAGACACAACAAAACAAAGAAACAAATCCAAATAACAAGCAATGGAAAACTAAACACGAAACATCACGCAATGCAAAGTAAGACAACAAAGGAAAAACTAAATGGAGAGCAAGTGCAGGATGAATGCAAAAGGCAACTAGAATGCAACTAAGGCTACTCCTAATCTAACTAGATAGAAGGTTAGGGTCAAGTATAATGATATTTCCAATGTAACCACAATAGTTCCCGACCTTCAAATACAAAGATACCAATAATTAAAAGAAATATAAAGCAGTGTGCAAAAGAAAAGATAACAACTTGAAACACTTTCATAATCTGAAGGTCTTGATTATTAACAACAGGATGTGCCATACCGACTGGTTTCAAGTAGTTGTGAGCTTTACCTTGCCGATTGATATGTTGATCATACAAACCCTGGATGCTTCTTGTGAATGTATATCCATCTATATTCTCAGTTTTTGCAAACATTAAGAAAGATAAAAAAAAATATTATTTGCAATGGAGCTTCCTAGGTAATATTTATCTAACCATTGATTAATTGGATCCATACATTCAAAACAACTAAATTGAAAACCTTGAAACTCATATGAAAATAAATTTTCAATTGATGTATTTGAATAAAAAAGAGAATCTTCTGAGTGGAATTCAATTTGATCTTGCTCAGAAATCTTGTCAAGACGGTGAGGACCTGACATAATCATCAGCTCATGTTGAAGTGCCTCAACTATTTGACAAAAATCTAAACAATGAAATGTTAAATTAATATTTCCAATCATCAACAATAATTTAAGATAGAACAATAAATGTAATGACAAAGGAGACAATGAACACATAAAAAAAAGACACCAAATTTATAGTCAATGACAAGGGGAAAGCCCACTACGTGGAAAACCCTTTGTAATTATTCTTCTATTAGATTGTCATAAAATGTTAAACAAAGATTACAATGAACCAATAAAAAATCATCCAACAAAATTAACCCAACAACATTAAGAAATAAATTCACACCATCAATCTAGATCATAAACAATTTTTTATGTCTAAGGTCAACTGCGGTCAAATGTCAATTTGTAACTCTAGAGCATAGTTGCATGGAGGAAGAGGTGTGCATGTGGTTGAGAGATTCCAACCACACAGATGGGCCTACCTTCCTACGATTATAGCCAAAAAATTCTTGTGTCAAGCCTATGGTTAGAAACCAAAACCCTAACCAACATCAAACCTGTACGAACCAATCATTGAAGAAGAGAAGAAGAAGATACTTGGTGATTTCCAAATGAGCTTGAGGTCACTTGTATTTATATGCTTCCAAGGGTGACCAATTACCTGTTAGGGCCAACCTGATAAAATGCGATATTGTGCGATTTAATTCATAAGTGCACTTTCCCTTATCCAAATTGAGTGCTTCAATAGTCAAAATTGGTCCTCTTGAAAAGAGGATTCTAGTCCCATGGTTGGATTTGTCACTGATCTGCCAAATTAACACTCCCTCTTAGCTAGAGAGAAATTCCAACTGCATCATGTAATAATCATATGTATCATGTTTTCATATCATGTCCCATCTTTTCTCAACTCTATACGTTGAAACATTGTTGAATCTAAAGAAGAAGAATCATTAGGGATCTAAAGCTACCACCCTATGAGGAAGTTCCTATTGGAAACTCTCACCTCATGTATATGACAGTGGGGAAGGTCCTATTGGACACTCTCACCCGATGTTTATAACTGTGAGGAAGGTCCTATTGGACACTCTCACCCCAAGTCATATAATTGAGCAATAGGCGAGATACAAATTACCAAGGATCATAATCATCCCATGATGTAATCAATGGGCAAGATACAACTTTCTATATAAGAGGTAAGGATAACATCCATCCTATTGCTTTTTTATCTTTCCGACAATGACCCTAAAGAGTCATGAGGTAGAAAACTTGCATTATAATCAAATTGGGTGAGATACCTAACTTACCAAAGGTAAGGATCACACACCCCAAATCTCTCTCTCAACCCATTGGCCAGACAAGTAGTGGTAATCCCGACAAGCCTAACTTATGGGTATGACACCAACTAGGGTATACTCTGCATATACCAAGATAGGGGAGAAACATCTCTGTCCCAATGAGTGATAGATAGGAGTGATACCCTATTTTCCAGATATCCCTCAACCCTAGGAGTCCTCCATCTCAATTCCACACTGTGGGAGCTTAGATAGGGGGGGAAGAGTTGGCTTAGTCCCATTGATCACCGATGCCCCTTATCAGGAGGGGTCACATATGCTAGTCCAAGTTTCTCTTTGAAGACCAAGAACTTCCCTTTTTGAAAATCCTTGGTGAGAAAATCTACAATCTACTCATATGTTGATATGTGATGGATTCTAACGACTCCTCTCTATACCATGTCTCAAATTAAATGATATCGGATCTCTATGTTCTTGGGCTTGTCATGAAATACAAGATTCTTTGCCAGATGGATCCCACCCTTGTTGTCGCAATATATTATTATAGTTTCTAGGACTTTCTAAATAGCTCTCCAAAGAGATTTCTCAACCAAACTTCTTCGTAGATAGCCATGCTAGTGGCAATGTACTCTGCCTCAACAATACTTAGTGCTACATACTTTTTTTTCCTGATCATCCAAGATATCATGGTAGATCCAAGGCTAAAAAAACATCTAGACATACTCCTTTTGTCAACAACATTTCTTGTCCAGCCAACATCAGTATATCCATGAAGTCAAACATCTCCGATAGAAAATCTTAGACCTAGGGTGATCATCCTATGAAAATATCTCAAAATGTGCTTGGAATCAATCCAATGTGCATGGAGAGGCTCGATCATGAATTGAATCAACGTTTTCTTTACATAGCATATGTTAAGACAAGTTTTGACTAAGAACATTAGAGCCCCATTCAATTATCTATACTCGGATGGATTTTCCAAATTAGATCTTGTAGCTTCTCCACATAACTTCTTTAAATTCATTTCCATCGGTGTAAGCAGGGACTTTCATTCTTCCATTCCAAATCTCTCCAACAAATTTACGACATATTTTCCTTGTGAAAGGAAAATCTCACTGGGCCTTTTCCACACCTCAAGGCATAGAAAATAGCACATGAGTCCAAGTTCCTTCATGACAAATTCAAAGGCTAACTCCCTCTTACACTCGATCATATGGGGCTCACTACCTCTCAATAATAGATCATCAACACGTAAAACTAAAATCAATGACATACCTTGGACTACCTTGAAGGTTGGGATCGACATTGCTTCTTATGAATCCAAACTTCACCAAATAATTATCTATGCAGGTGTACCATGCTCTAGGGGTTTGCTTAAAACCATATAATTCCTTCTTCAACCTTCAAACATGTGTCTTTTAATGCTCTACTTCAAATCCCTGTGGCTACTTAGCATAGACTTCGCCCGGTAACATTCCATAAAGAAATGATGCCTTCACGTCCATCTGATGAAAGGTCCATCCTTGACTCATGACAAGGGAAACTATTGAACAAATGGTTTTATATTGAGCCACAGGTGCAAATATATCATCATAATCTTCTCCCTCTTTCTGGGAGAATCCTTGGGTCACGAACCTTGCCTTGTATTTCTCAATGCTTCCATTGACTCCATGTTTGATCTTGAATAGCCATTTTTAAGTCACCATAGATATCCCCTTTAGTCTCAGCACAATATCCCTTACATCATTCTTCATAATTGATTCATATTCTTTGGCCATAACAACCTTCCAAACTTGTTCTTTCATGACTTCTTCAAAGGTGGGAGGTTCAACTTGAATTATAGTGATCATAGCTACAACATATCCTTGGTATATGCATGGCTTCTTACTTTTTCTAAATGATATTCGAATGGGAATGCGTCTCTCATTATCCTATAATGTGTCACGAAGCTAAAGTGGTGTCTTCCTGGCAGAAGGATGTCATGGAGGAGGATCTAAGGGGTTCATGGGCTCTACGGGATCATTAACAATGTCTCTCTCAGATTCAAACACAGAAGGACCATATAGAATATCCATATCATCATTGTTCTTCTCAGGAGGAGTAGGTGGAGGAAGTTCCCTTGCTTTCCCGAGGGGACAATATTCATCGAACGTTACATCACTGCTAAGTTCAACCTTCCTTTGACTAGGACTATATATTCTAAATATTTTATAATTATCCCAATATCCAACAAACATACATTTTCTTCCGATGGCTTCCATCTTGTTTCTTTTGTCTTTTGACACATGGAAATATATGGGGCAACCAAAGATACAGATATGGAAAATATCAGGCTTGATACTTATGAACACTTCTTCGAGGTTATTTTTGTCCAATTCTTGATGAGGCACCATATTTTGAACACATACAGTGGCAATTGTTACTTCTCCCCAAAGGAACTTCAGCTAATTTTGATCACGGAACATGACATGAGCGGCTTCTACAACAAAGTTGTTCTTTCTTTCAACCACTCCATTTTTTTCAGGAGTATAGGGTACACTCATCGCTTTATTGATACCTTCCTTCTTATAAAAATCGATGAACTCATTCGAAACGTACTCTCCACCATTTTTGGTCTTAAATATCTTTATTTTCTTCCCTGTTTGATTTTCGACCAAAGCTTTGAACTCCTTGAACATTTCAAAGGCTTCATCCTTGTGCTTCAATAATATATCCATGTCTTTCTTGAGAAGTCATCAATGAGGTGATGTAGTAGATATGGTCACCAATAGAATGTATGGGCATCAGACCACATATGTTAAAATGAATGAGTTGGAGGATGTATTTGGTCTTGCTCTCTCTAGAGGGGAATGGTCCCCTTGTATTCTTTCCACTAGCACAACCTGGACATACTCCATCATGTTGCGCTTGAACATTGAGAATAATCAAGACCAATTTCCTCAATTTTGGAAGAACATCATAATGTATATGGGCCAATCTTCGATGCCATAGCTCACTTAGATGATTAGTATCATGGAACAATGCTAGATGAGGTCTACCAATATTTTTGTAGAGTCCTTCAAATCTCGATCCTAATGTAAATGCCTCTCTCATATGTGATCCAACAGGCCAAGGATCTTTCCCTTGATGAAGGCAACCCTCATCCCTTTTTTTTCCAATGCAAATATTGATACCAAATTACTATTCAATCCCAGCACATACATCACATCATGGAGAAAAACAGATTCCCTAGAATCCAAATGAAATTTAACAGACCCAAATCCTTTAATGGGATGAGTGGAGTTGTCTCTAAGAATAATTTTCAAATTTGACTCCCATTCTACCAAATTAGATAGAAGTTCCTTATACCCAGAGAAATGATGAGTGGCCCCACTATCAACCAACCAACTATCCCATGAATTCCTAGGAGAGGAACTAGTGAGTGCATAAATAAGAATATATTCAGATTGATTTGCAACATTATTTTCATAACTGGAATATCTTGACTTATTTTGAGGATGGTGTTCTTCTTCATGGTAACTTGGATTATATCTTATTCTTCTATTATCTCTTCCATTACGATCATTCATTCGATCATCTCTTCTTACTTGATTATTAAAATTTTTATTGTTGTTTCTAGTGTCGTAGAGTGGATGATTGTTCTTCTTGCAACAATCTCGAGCATAGTGGCCTTTTTATGACAAATGTAGCATTCAATATGTGACGATTCCTTGACTCTTCCATTCCTTCTATTTGAATTTTGAGGAGGAGGCTTTCTTGAACTTGATGGACCTCTTCCTTTCATCTTCTTATCGTGAGTGACGAATGCAACAAGATTTCCTTCTTCATGCTTTTGTATCCTTCCTCTTGACATCATCCTTGATTCTTCTTGAGTGAGATTTCCAATAATCTCATTAAATGACAGAAAACCATTCTTATTTCTTATAGTGGTAATGAAGGTTTCCCAAATAGGAGGGAGACCTCTAAGAGTTACAATCACCAATTCCTTTTCGGGCATAGTTTCCCCAACTCTCTGCACTTGGTATTTAAGATGTGATTGTTATGAAACCAGCTCACAAAAAGATAGAAAAGAGAGATAAACTCCTTATAATTCAACCTCTTCGAGGGGGAAACCTCCTTTACATTACACAAATGAACAATTCTTGGATGATACAAATGACAAGACCTCCTTTCTATATATAGGAGTCTAAGGGGTCAAAATATAATCAAAGCTGAAATAACAATAATAATGTAAGGGCACAATAATAACAATAGTGGGCTTCTATGGAGCACAATAATAACAATATGGGGACTACATGGGCACAACAATATAAGGGGGCTGCACTAATAACAATAAAGCGTTATACTAGTGGTATAGGGACCTAACATGCCCCTCTCCTTCAAAAAGTGTTGTCCTCAACGCTTGAGTAGTTATGGATGCTTCTGTGTAAAATTCTTGTCCTCCCATGTGGAATCTTCAGCGAATAAGTTCTTCCACTTGATGAGATACTCTGAAATTGATCGATTTCGTAGTTGTCAGGTTCTTGTTTTTGTGACTGCTCCAGGTTCCAATATGATTTTTCCTTCCTCGTCAAGTTCTGGCAATATTGTTTGAACTGGGATCTTCTCATTATGTAAGGTCGACATTTCTTAAGTGCATGTAGTCTTGCCAACATTTCATTCTCATAAATAGCTTTGTGTAAATGCTTTCCTTTTATTGGATGAATTTCGAAAGAAATGGGTCTTTCTTCTTGCGTTAAAACATCACCAATTCCATTTCCTGATGCATCATATTCCAAAATAAAGGTTTTTGTGAATTCTAGCATAGCTAAGACCGGTGCTTGGCACATTGTCTCTTTAATATGTTCAAAGGCCTTCGTTTCTTCTGGAGTCCATGAAAATGCATCTTTCTTCAATAATGTTGTTTTTAGAATGTCTTCAGTCTTCATTCTTATTTGATGATATCTTGAACGAAGATCCAACTTGGTGAAGTAAATTAATCCATGCAATTCATCTAATACTTCATCAATGACAGCAATGGGAAATTTATCTTTAATAGTGAGTTTGTTGAGCTCTCTATAATCCAGGCACATGTGCCATGACCCATCATTCTTGTACATCAATATTACTAGAGCAAAGAAATAACTTTGACTAGGTTGAATTATACTAGCCTCTAGCATTTCTGCAACCATACGTTCAATTTCACTCTTTTGGGCACATGGATATCTGTAAGGCCTGATGTTTGGAGGAACACTTCCTGGAATCAAATGAATAGAATGATAATGATCACAAATGGGTGGGAGGCCTTTGGGAGTCTCCAATTCCTTGGAATGATTGTCTAATAATTTTTGGATATCTGGAGAAATAGATGATTTCGATGTGGGAACCTCTAGCGAACATAATTGTGCAATTACACCTCATTTTTCTTTCTTTAGAAGCTTTGTCAATCCGTTAGAGTTGATTATATTTCCCGGTTTCCCTGTGATACCCATTAATTCAACTTCCTTTCCTTCCGAAGAAAATTTCATGAGAAGTTCTTGAAAATTAAAAGCTATTGTACCCAAGGATTGTAGCCATTGGACATATAGTACAACATCAGCACCACGCATTGGAATGGAAAGCATTGGGCTATTCAATACATATTCTCCAATGGATAGCTTGATATTATGGCACTTTCCAGATCAATTTATGGTTCCTCCACTTGCAACCATCACTTGACACTTTGGTGCTGGATATAGGAAGCAATTCAATTCCTTGGCTATCTTACAATGAATAAAATTATGGATATTGCCCGAATCAATCAACACTATTACCTTTTTCTTCTTGATATGTCCTTCTATCTTTATAGTTTGAGGAGTGGTAATTTTAGCCAATGCATTACAAGATATGGTCGGATTCATTTCTTCTTTGTCGATGTGATCTTTCACTTCTTGAACCTTTTTCTTCTTGACATGTCCTTCTATCTTTTGAGTTTGAGGAGTGGTAATTCTTTCCAATTCTTTACAAGATATGGTTGGATTCATTTCTTCTTTCTCTAGGGTTGGTTCCTGGTGTATATCCTCTTCTTTTGATGTTTCTTGATCCTTTTCTTCCTCCTCTTCACAATCTACGTAAAATAATTTCTTCTCGACACACTTATGACCTTTAATGTATTTGTTATCACAATTGTAACAAAGCCCTTTTTATATTTTTTTCTTCCAATTGTTGTGGTGTCAACCTTGTAGGTTGTGGAAGGCTACGAAAAACAACACTTCCATATTTATAGTTGTGAGGGGTAGACTTCCTTGTTTCCATAATTTTGCTTTCCACTTTTCTTGCCAACCTAAATGCCTTTTCTAATGAATCAGGTTCCCAAAGATGAACCTCATATTGAATGTTATCCTTTAAAGTCCCTATGGAGCCATAAATCCTCTGCTTATCTGGAATATCATTTTCCCTTATATTCAATTTTTGAAAGTCCTTAATGTGCTCTTCCATTGAATACTTTTGTTGAAGATTTATCAATTGGCTAAAGAAGGTGTTGCTCTTTGTATCCTCATAATGAATTATCATTTCCTCCATGAAAATTGACCACAGAACAAGTGGTTTACGAGAGAAAAGCCCTTTATACCATAAAAATTGATCTGGTTCTAAATATGAAGATGAAATACATACCTTTTGTAATAGTTGCACCTTATGTAAATCAAAATATTTCTCCATCTATAGTATCCAATTTACCGGATCCTTGCCATCAAACTTCCTCATATCGCCTTTTCCTGATTTTAGGAGCTTGATCTTGAAACGATTATAACTCTGTAATTTTATATCTCCAAGTTCTGGAATTATGTCCTACAGTAGTCCTCTGAGCACTCTTTCTAACCCCACAAGTATGATCAACTTTGGATTCTGCAAGGAGAGTTATATCAAATCTCCCATTATGACCTGATTATAGACTAGTTCAGTAGAACGCACTAGTATGAAGTTCCATGTGTCACTGTTTCAACCTTAAGGCCTGAAACCAATACACAGAAAACTATAGTCTATCCTCTTTCTGCAACTTCTTACGAAACTTCAATTTGATTCTCAGAGAAAAAATTATGATGATTTTCCCAAGGTCACCTGTTTAGGATGTAATTTAGGAGCCTACAGAAACCCTACATGTCTTGGACTGTATCTCCGAAAATATAGAGAAACAAGATCTGAAATTAGGGCCCAAGCTTCACCAAAATTACGGCTCAAATGGGTTGTAATTTTAGAGTTTGAACCTTCGTAGAAAAAAAATTATAGCGAAAATTCCACGATGGCCTGTTTGAGATGAAATTCTAGAGCTTGCATAAACCTTAACTTCCTCGAATCATATCTCTGAACATATAGTGAGACAAGATTTGAAATTCGAACCTGAGGTTCAAACCAATTTTGTCTCAAATGGGTTTTTTTTTTTTTTTTTTTTGCTTCTGAAACTTCATAGCGAAACAATTATTGCAAAAATTCCACGATGACTATTTGGAGCAGCGAAACCCTAGAATCCAAAGCTCTGATACCAAATGTTATGAAACCAGCTCAAAAAAAGATAGAAAAGAGAGATAAACACCTTAGAATTCAGCCTCTTTGAGGGAGAAACCTCCTTTACATTACACAAATGAACAATTCTTGGATGATACAAATGGCAAGACCTCCTATCTATATAGGAGTCTAAGGGGTCATAATATAATCAGAGCCGACATAACAATAATAATGTAAGGGCGCAATAATAACAATAGTGGGCTTCTATGGGGCACAATAATGACAATATGGGGACTACATGGGCACAACAATATAATAAGGGGGTTGCACTAATAACAATAATGGGTTACACTAGTAGTATAGGGACCGGATGGTGATATCCTCATAATGTAGGATTGCATAGAATCTCCTTTGTTCATATTCATGTCTTTGAGTTGATATTTCAAGGAGATGATTTCATTTAAATTGTTTACTTCATACATGCTATCTAGGTTATCATACGTGTCCTTAGAATTTCTCAAATTCCCAGCATAAGCAAGTAAATTATCTTGTAAACCATCATCTATAATTTTCTTTGCTTTTAAATCACCTTTCTTGTGCTTTTTTTTTTGGCAGTAGTGGAAGCATTCTCTGGAAGCTCAGGTACTTTTCCTTGAATGAATTCCAAAACATCATTGTTATTAGTTATGATCTCCAACTTGATTTTCCATGCAACAAAGTTATATGAGTCACCCAAATTCTCATGTTCCTTGAAGAAAGAGGAAGATATCTTGACTTGATTGGATAGGCTCCTTCAACACTCCAAAGATGATTTCTTCAAATATTGTCTCCTTTTGGGCTTGTCCTTCACCTTAGCTCTGATACCATGTTAAATTTCAAACTACTCTATGATGTTTCAATTACTTTAGACCAATTCAATTATTCAATTAACAATCTTTCATCAATAATTGATATTTCCAATCATAAAAAATAATTGAACATAGAACAATAAATGAAATGACAAAGGAGAAAATCAAAACATAAATAAGAGACACCATATTTTTGGTCAATGACTAGGGAAAAACCCACTATGGGGAAAACCCTTTGGAATTATTCGTCTATTAGATTGTCATAAAATGCTCAACAGAGATTATAATGAGCCAATTCAAAATCATTCAAAAAAATTAACCCACCAACATATAGAAATAATTTATGAGCATCAATCCAGATCAAAAACAACTTTTATTTTCTACGATGAACTATGGACAAATTTCAATTTGTAACCCTAGAGCCCATCCACATGGAGGAAGAGGTTTGCATGCGGTTGAGAGATTCCAACCTCATAGATGAGCCTTCCCTCCTGCAGTTGTAGCCGAATTTTTCTTGTGTCAAGCCTGCGAGTAGAAACCAAAACCCTAAAACATGTGTGAGCTTTGGACCCTGTAATATTATACTTGTATGCACCGATTTCCTCGACCCATCCTCAAACCCGTGCTAACCAATCAATGAAGAAGAGAAGAAGAAGTTTATTTGTGGTGTCCAAATGAGCTTGAGGTCACTTGTATTTATAGGCTTCCAAGGGTCACCAATTACATGTTAGGGTTGATCTAATCAAATATGACATTGTGGGATTTAATTTAAAAATATACTTTCCCTTGTCCAAATTGAGTGCTTATAGTCAAAATTGGTCCTCTTGAAAAGAGGAATCTAGTGCCATGGTTGGAATCTATCATTGAGCTTAAAAATTAAAATGAAATGATGAATCATAGAAATAAATAGATTTAACAAAATCAACCTTTTGTAAAACAACTATCCTCGGATATGTTGATATGAAAATAATTGATTGGGTGATAGTTGTTAGAACCAATATTATGATTAGGTTGTTTGGTTAACACATAAGATTCTCAATTTTCCATTGGTTCCCTTTTATCTGATTAGACACCATGCCAAAAATAAGAAAGCTTAAGGCATTGAAAATAGTTGCAAATCCAGGTCACCAGCCAAGATACTGAGCTGCCAAAAGATTGGAAACATGTGCTGAATCAGACTCAGTATTTGTATCAACACAAGGGTTTTGGTATGATAAATGATTGAATCATTTTCAAACACTCAATAATAGAATTTGTGAAAGGAATATGATTAAATTCAAAACATACACAAGAGGGATGAAAAAGTAATCAATCTCAAAAGGGTTAAATAGAGAGAAATCCTCCAACCCAGAATGACCTTTATCTTGATAATTAGATGAAAGATTATAAGGTTGTAAAGGTTCGTGAATGACGTTCTGTTATGAAACCAGCTCAAGAAAAGATAGAAAAGATAGATTAACGCCTTAGAATTCAGCCTCTTTGAGGGGGCAACCT
>APFE030799407.1:9103-19280 GCA_000404065.3 Pinus taeda
TATACAAAAATTTGAGAGAGAGAGAGAGAGGGGGGGAGAGAGAGAGAGAGAGAGAGGGGGGGTGCTTTGGTTTGCGTGCTTGCCTTGAGAAACCTCTTTTTCCCTACAAAACACAAAACACAAAACCCAACACGAATATGCAAAGAAAAAACGAACCTTACGGCTCGAAGTTAGCTTTACCCAAAAAACTAAATATTTTTTAAAAAATTAGCTTTAGCCGAAAAAACTAAATATTTTTCTCAATGTTTCTGATTTTCCGAGATCACACTAAGGTGCAGGGAAAAGAGCATACGCATGAGAAAAAAAATCCTTCCTTTCTGTTTCTGATTTGCCCAGATCGCACAGAGTCGCAGGGCAAAGAGCATACGCAGAAATGAAGGGTATAGATCCGGTTAAAAAAACTAAATAAACAGAAACCGAAATAACCAGAGAGAAAATAACAGTAAACTGCAGATAAACACTGTATACCTCCAGATCTTAAAATGACGCAGATAGGGCTACCAGAAACCTTTTCGCGTGAAATGAAAGGGGTTCCTCACTGGAACAGATGCTCCAAACACAACAGAGCAGTCCTCTCGGCCCGAAAGCAGTCAGAAACAGTAGATCTAGGAAACGAGAGCCGCATGCAGTTCCACCGGCTTCAGATTTGGATCACCAACGGACGCAGCCCTCAAATAGCTCTGATACCATGTAGGAATTTACAGGGTAAGTTCATCAGACAGAACACCAAAAGGACACCGCTCACAAACAGATCACAGATCAATACACCAGTATTTTGACGTGGTTAAAACCCTCAGAGAGGGAAACAGTCCACGGCCTGCGCCAACGTGGCTACTACAGGCAATTTATTAATAAAAGAATGAAAATTTACATAAGCTACTCTCATGCACGGTTAACCTACAAATGACCCTCCATGCGCTTTAAATAGAATTCATGGACCAATCGGGTGTCAAGCCACGGATCAAGTGTCGGTAATACCGAGGAGAGAATGAACCGTCGGATCACTACATATCGTGACCGTCGGATTGTAAGTTACAAAATGTACAACGGTAAAGAAACACACTTTACCTAACTCTAACCTAACTCTATACTAGACCAAGTTGAACTTAACTATTCCTATGTGTCGGAATATCCTAACAGCCTCCTCCTCAGCCTCTTAATCTCTAAAACTAGGCCTCCACTGGCGACATTGTCTCTTGGACTCACCCTCTAACTTCCCTCCTCTACCTGACGATCCAACTCCTGAACCATACTTCTCCTACTCCTGTTCATCCAAAAAATGAGGCATGGTAGGATGGCGAAACTGGCCATACGTATGGGTGTTGTACGGCTGGGGTGTGTGTGCATATGCTTGTGTTCTTTGATGGTTATGTATCATTTGTTGCATCTCCTCTAGGATCTGTTGGTTCTACTTCACCAATTGTTGGCTCTGCCTCATCAACTCCTCCATGATCTTGCTAGCCTCCCCATAGTTGGCCAAGATCATGCTCTGATACCACTGTAATGTTCCAAATAGAAATTTTATAGTGATAATCAAAGACATGCACAGAAATAATAGCACAACAAATTTTAGCAAATACCCATAAACAAAAAAATGCTCTGGAACACCAAAATGGCAAATTTTGTTATATGTGAACTACTAGAGTACAATAAAAAATGGAAGGAGTGCACCTGGGCTTGCTCAAGGAAAGCTACAAGCCCTCGGTGATCAATCTCTCAATGTCCAACTGCTGCAATAGTTTGTCCCTCCAGAAATCTGCATTGGCCCAGTTTTCTACATTGCTAGCTTACTTGGACCCTTGATTTAGCCCCTCAAAATTGCCCAGAAAACTATGTAAATTTAAGTTTGTGATCCTTGCTAAAAAACCAAAAAAGGGTTTTGGAAAATTCTACCAACCACCTGGGACCCAAAATTTAAGCTCAATCCTAACTTGTTGCTAAATAATCCTGCTATTTTGGGGCACCAATACTCCTCCAAAAATTATGAAAAATTAGGAGCAGACTCCTTGAGGCTAGTCTAACAAAACCTAGAACTAATTTGGGCTAATTTCGACCTCCTGAAATTACCCAAATTTGGTGCTACGCCCTCCTTGACAATTTCTATGTCCCCCACAATTCAATTTGTTTGATATGTCACCAATTCCTTCTCAATTAGCTGTCGGATTGCACTGTAAATTTCCTCCAGAAGATGTGACTGAAATTCCTTCCAAAACCCATCACAGATAAGATGAATCCAACCACTCAAATTCTGCCCAGTAATACTTCTGCAGAGGCCCTAAAATGGTGAGTTTGGCTCTCTTAGGAGCAACAGCTTCCACCACAAAAATTCTCCACAAATGCTTGTCCACCCTCAATGAAATTTCTCCTCAATTCGCTGGCCAAAATTCTCCTTCAAACTCCCTCAACTCAGTAGTTCGATTTCTTTCCCTGCATCCTCCTGGAAGTTTGAACTAGCTAAAGCAAGAGTTGACGTGTCCCACGAACTCCAGCAAATATCTCCCCACTAAGCTCTAAAATACTCTCCTAGGGTGACACTCGAAGTTCACTGAAGGTAGACGTGGAATTCCCGCTTGGGAATTCCTTGTGCTAAACAACTCAAGAAAACTTGTGTTCAAAGTTAGATTGTCAAAAGATGCCAAAATGGAGGCCACTTTATATTTGTTGCTCCTTTTCTCTCCTTGTGGGCTTCACCATTCGATCTCCTTGCCTCTTCCCTCTTCCCTCCAATTCAATTTCCTCAAGGAGTGAGTATTTCCTCATGGAGTGGTCCCCACATCCTGCTATGTGATTAATTTTCCCTTTCGTCTAAAGTTTGGAACCTTCCCTACCCCACAAAATTAGATTAATTAATTTTCACCCACTTTTCATAAGTTTGTACCCAAAAATTTATCCATCAAAAATTGGATAGGCACTTAGCATATTTTTATTGGAAGGGATATTACACCCCTCCCCTTGTCCACACTTTGGGTCGGGCCTAAAATGATGCCCAGAGAAAATAAAAAGCATAATTTAGCCACTTTCAACAAGAAATGTACCACAAAATGAAAAATATGTCCAAGACATACAAATTTAGCACGTGGACAAAAGCCAAACATGAGCTCTACCCCTTATCTATGGCCATCACCTTGGTTCCTATGGGACCTAGATAAGCCCCCTTCATCATTAACGAAACCATGGTTGTCCCAACCCCTAGTGGGCAATGAACTTCCCTGCCTTAGGGGGTGTCCACTATTATATCCTACACGTCATGCTCTCATCCGCTGAAGCTCCGAACAATTGTGAAGAAAAATCAGTGAAAGGCATATGAAAAAAAGTGGAAAAATAAAGGTCGAGGTAACTCATGTACCATGATTTTCTCCCTCTTACACTCATATACCCAAGTGTGGTCTTCCCTCATCATAACTACCCTTGTATCATGACATGTGGCATGGAGCATTCCCCTAATCCCCACTCCGTTTCATCACTATCACATGCCACCTACCACCTGATGGATGTACCATGGACATGTCACCCCCTTTAAAGAATAAAACCACCTAATAGGGCCCTTGGTTAACCCCCTTATTGAGCTTCGAGACACTTGTACATGCCAAATCCAACTATGGAAGAGTATGCCACCACAAAATGCCCCATTGATTCCATGATTTGTAAGCTATTTTACTTTATTATTCTAATGATTTGTTGTATTGGAGGGCAAGGGGATGCATTAGATCTTATCTAGGATTACAGGTGGGTCTCCATTTGAGGTTTGGTGTCCCTATACGATGTCCAAGCCCTCCAGAGGGCCACATTGGCACTTGTAGGGTGGACGCTGAGAGCCATGGGCCTCCACTATATTCGAGAGTACTTCATGGATCACCAGCTCCACTCAGTTGCTTGTTTTCCACCTTTTGGAAAATGATGGTGCACCTGGCTCACCATGCCTACTGGCTCTATTAATTTTTGTAGCATCAGATGTGTTATAGCCTTGAAATTTTGTAGAGAGGACAGAATACATGAGATCTCCAAAACCCATAAATCATTTCTAGAAATTCCACCTAGAAATGACTTAATTAAATTATTAACCAGTTTTTAAATATTTCTCAAGTCTAAACTTAGGTGATATGGTTAATTAATCAGTATTAATTGAGTCAAGGCGATAATAATCTAGAAACTCACACGGATCGATCCAAAGACGATCCTAGCCATTGATTAAGTTTTAATCTTGGCCGTTGGTGCTCCAACAGAGTATTATAAGAGGAGGTCAATATGGTGATGGAGAAGACACTTGAGAGATTCGATTTTTGAGCAAATCGATTTCCAAAGTAGTAGCAATCAGTTGCCAGAGAGAGAGCTAGAGATCGAAGCAGTGTGAGAGGGGCAAGGAAAGTGGTCAGGAGGAAAGATTTCCAGATCCAGAGAGGCAGCAACAAGAGGGTCGAGTTATCCCAGAGAGGCAGCAACACGAGGGCCGAGTTATCCTAGAGAGGCAGCGCAAACTCTTTGCGCAACAGCTTCAGCAAGCAAACTGATTTGCTAATGAGGAAAAATCGTTCTTAGTTCCAAAGGTTGAGTAGAGGTTCCAGAAGGCTGGAGAGACGATAACCTTAGTAGCTGGAGGCAAAACAACTTCATCAATGGCAATTTCGAGTGCAGGAGAGGCTCACGCTAGGGTTTGGAGGCCAAGTTTTCTGAAGGTAAATTGTGCTAGAGATTGTCGGTGGGAGAAGGGAAATTCCCTTCAGTGTTTTCCCCAGATTTTCTTGCTGTGGATTGCTAGTTTCAAGCATCTAGATTGTACTCAGATTTTTCACTGTTGCATACTATTAAAACCCTCATCTGCTACACCGGTTTTCCCAAGTTGGGTTTTTCCAAGGACTTTTGTCCAAAAATAATTGTGTTATTTTGTGTGTGTGCCAGTATTTATTCCAACATTTATTCTTCTGCAATTTTATTTGTGTAGATTGCAGTTTGAATTATTCAGTATTTGTTGTAGCAAACTTTAAATAAATTGTTAAATTAAATTAACAATTAGGAGAGTAATTTCCAATTGTCGCAATAGGATTCCAATTTGGAATTTTCACATGGTATCAAAGCACAATTGATGAGTCGGAGAGATGAGAAGCGAAGAGAGAAGGAATTTCACTACTCATTGTGGGCAGCACGCCGAACTTCCCAAGGGCCGCACAATCATTCTGCCAGTAGGCCGAATTACTTGTGGAGGTTTGATTTTTCTGAGTGGGGCAGAAAAATTCGATCTTTCCAGATCGAGTGATTCTAGAGGTAGAGGGAGCAGCTCAGATTTTTTCGTTGAATAGATCTCTAGCTGGACGCAGAAGTTTTGCAGCAATTTGCTAGAGCAGAGCCAACGTCGAGTGAAAAGAAGGGCACACACAAAGGGAAAATTTTCCTCAGGGAACTTCTAGTCTCAAGAAGTTCGATTTTTCCTTGCAGATCAACAGTTGTTGTGAGCAGATCTTCTCACTCTAAAAAGGAGTGTGAATAGCAGAAAAGCAGCTGAGCAGAAAGAAAGAGGAGATTTTTTACATTTTGTTGAGATGGCCACTACTGGGCTTCATGATCAGGATAGGTTGGATGGGGTTTCCAACTATGTCATCTGGAAGGCGAGGATGTGCTTCCTCCTAGATGAATTTGGCCTGCAAACATATATTGATGTAGTGGTAGCAGTTCCCCAAGATGCAGATCAGCTTAAGGAGTACAGAAAGGAGATGGCACAGGAGAAACGATTGATCCTAGATGGAGTCTAGGATGAGTTGTTTCACATATAGTTGGCATAGATACTACCAAGCAGATGTGAGATGCTCTTACCACATTGTATCAAGGTACTTCCAAGCAGCGAACGAAGTACCTCGAGGAGAAGTTGAGGCTCACTCATATTCAAGAGGTCCAGGACCAATTGTCAATGGTTGGGGCAGCGCCTCAACCCACAGAGATTGTGAGATTGGCACTCAACAGCGCCTCTGAGGACTGGCGGGTCTTTGTCATAAGCATATTGGGCAGAGACAAGTTACCAGATTGGGATAGGCTGACTTGTAGCAGGAGGAATTGAGGTGAGCTCTTCTAAAGAGCTCCATCAGTGGCAACAACAACAGACAAAATGAGGTGGAGGAGAATGTGGTCCTCGCATTAAAGGTTCCCAGTCAGGGACAGGGGAGCAGAGGAAGAAGAAGAAGGACCTGTCGAAGGTCAAGTGCTTCAGGTGTGGTGAACTCAGTAACTACAATACCCAGTGTCCTCCTAGAAAGAAGTACAAAGAGGAGAATCAAGACCAAGATGCAACACATGCTGAGATTGATAGGCTATCCTCCAGGTTGGAGGAAGACTTCGTTATGATCGTCGATATACCTCTAGGAGTGAAGTGGGATGATTTGGAGTTGTAGCCCTAGAGCGCTACAGATGGGTAGGATCCATGAAGAGTCCACCTCATGGATCAATACCTTGCTATAGGGGACTACAGCTATTCAATAGCAGGATGAATCAGTGACAGTTGATGTAGTCAGATGTGAGAGTGATAGTTGCAGGGACTAGAAGGAGTCAGATACTGGGGAGTGCAATGCGGAGTTGGCAGCAGTGCAATTAGCACAATGTCGAGTCAGCAGTAGCATAGATTCTTTAGTGACAGTGCATATACTAGCAGCAATCAGAGACATGGGTGACAGATGCATTATAATGATGTGTTCTAGCCTTGAAATTTTGCGGAGAGGATAGAATAGATGAGATCTTCAAAACCCAGAAATCATTTCTAAAAATCTAAAACCCATAAATCATTTCTAAGTCTAAACTTACGAAATCTAGTTAATTAATCACTATTAATTGAGTCAAGGTGAGAATCATCTAGAAACTCACGCGGATCAATCCAGAGATGATCTTAGCCATTGATTAACTTTTAATCTTGGTATTGGTGCTCCAATAGAGGATTATAAGAGGAGGTTGATGTGGTCATGAAGACGACACTTGAGAGATTCGATTTCTGAGCAGATCGATTTCCAAAGTAGTAGCAGTCAGTTGTTGGAGACATAGTTAGAGATTGAAGCAGTGTGAGAGGGGTAGGGTCAGTGACCTGGAGGAAATATTTCCAAATCTGGAGAGGAAACAGCAAGAGGGACAAGTTATCCTAGAGAGGCAACGTAGAGGCTCTACGCAGTAGCTTTAGCAGGCACACTGATTTGTTGCGAGGAAAAATCATTCTCAGTTCCAGAGGTTGGGCAGAAGTTCTAGAAGGTTGGAGAGACGATTCCCTTAGCAGCTGGAGGTAGAATGACTTCATCGGTGGCAATTTCAAGCCACATGTGTGGCAGACAACGCAGAGACAATGATGGATAGGCTCACGCTAGAGTTTGGAGGTCGAGTTTTCTAAAGGCAAGTCGTGCTAGAGATTGCTTGTGGGAGAAGGGAAATTTCCATCAATATTTTTTCCCAAATTTTCTTCCTATGGATTGCCCAGTTTCAGGCATCCAGATTGTACTTAGATTTTTCACTGCTGCATAATATTAAAACCCTCATCTGCTGTACCGGTTTTCCTAAGTTGGGTTTTTACGGGAACTTTTGTCCAAAAATAACTGTTATTTTATGTGTGCGCTAGCATTTATTCCAACGTGTTGTCACACAAATTGTCACAACAACGCTCAGACCAGGGGCTGTCACCCTGATCCCCGATCTCTCCGTTTAAGCCTGTCTCCTGCGGCTACGGAGGGTAGACCCTATGGGACAATGGATGACCAACTGTGGACCAGTTGTGTTGGGAAACACGAGGGAAAACAAGCACTTGATTTTATTAAGTTAATAGACCAGTGCCTTATGGAGTTAATGACTGAATGATCAAATGCTTGCGGAAATATGAGTTCATTAACAATCATTTACCATCAAATAACTCAAACAAAGATTGACCTTTACCAAATGCGAGATAATCAATAAATGCTTGATGGCATAACAATATTCCAGCAAATAAAATTCGAAAGATCAAAAGCTTTAAATAACCATGTAATTTTAAATGCTAACCAGAGATCACATTCATATAGCTAATCTTTAAATAATCATTTAAGCATGTTTAACCACATGAAAATGATAAACATTAATCCCACATCAAAAATCTATTAGCCTAAAAAAAAAATGTGCTAAGACTAAATGCGACACAAAAATATTTCAAAACTTTTATATTTTATTATTTAAAAAAAAATTATATATTTTTTATTTTTTTAATTTTTAATTTTAAATGAAAACTGGAAATGTCTAATTTAAAACAAAATCGATTTTGATATATATATTATATATATATATATATATTTCTTATAAAGATAAAAAATAAAATAAACTAAAATCTAAAACTGACAATTATTTCTAAATCAAAACAAACCTAAAGACTAACCCCTTTCTTTTTTCTTTTTTCTTTTTCTGTTTTTTTTAAAAAAAAAAAAATCAGAAAGAAAACTAAGATCTAAGTAAAACAAAAAAATATATTTAAACAAAAAAAGAAAGAACCTTTTATATTTTTTAAATCATTTATGGTTTTATATGAGATATTTTGAATTTATATAAAAAAAAACTAAAAAATAAAAACTGAAACTAACACCTCATTTGAAATGAAAATCGTTTCCCTTTTTATATATATATATATGTTTTTTTTATAAACTTGAAATCAAAAAAAAAAAAAAAAAAACGAAATTTCAGATCTCTGAACTATATACAAACTTTAGCCTAACACACTGGCACATATCATGACACAAAAGATCTACGCTAAACCTGAAAATCGATTTAAAAAAAAATGATACACTAACATCAGAGCCTGATCATGCCAACCACGCAAAACAAATTTCAACTTTTCTTTTTTGCTTGTCGTTTGCTGCACAGGTTTGAAGAACGATTGGTGACGGCGGGATTCGAAGAGAGCAGCCATGCAAAGAATGTTGCGGAAGCTTGGAAGCTGGCAATCAACGGCTCTGCAGGTTTGAGGAAAGCTAAGCGATGGCGAACCGCTGGACAGCGGCGGATTTGGAAGGTGTAGTAATGCGCTGTGTTTGGCATATGGCTCAGCGCAGAAGGAGAAAACCGGACGAGGCAACGTGAGGGGATATGGAAAAAAAATGCGTGGAAGAGTGAATGAAGGTTGTCGAAGGGATGAGAGATACGTGGAGGCGGGCCGAACAACAAATCGATGTAAGGAGAGCTGATAGGTAAGGAAGAAGGCGGCGCGAAGAAAGTATTCACTGAAGGCTGAGCTTAGATGAGGCAGCGTCTTGAGTTTTGTTTGCAGGTTGGACAAGTTGACGGAGGAGGTACGCTACACGAATTTGCCTCAAAAAAGATTTCAAAATGCCCCTGTAACACAAAGAAACCCTGTGAAATAGCAAGGGGTTGATCAAACCCTCGGAAATATTCAGAAAACCATGCAACCTGTAATGAAAGATAACAGCCAAAGAATAATATATATATATATATAATATATATATATATATTATATATATAAACTAAAACCCTACAAACCAGCTACAATATTTATAGCTTTGTGACTCTACAACAACCAGATTTGTCAGTAACCCTCAATAATATTTTCAGAATATCAGATTTACTATGAGATACTTCAGAAATCTCTCATGCAATTCAAAAAAACAAACTTTAAATGTCAGACCCAGAATCGAAACTAGCTGGGCTATACAAGAAAATGCTTTGCGAGAGTTGGTTGGTTCAGCCGAGAACTTCCCCAAACGCCCACTGATTTTCTCAATAAGGGTTTCCTGCACAACTCACTTCAACCATCAATAAAGAGGGAAAAAACAATATTAAATTCCAGATGCAATGGAGATACCTACCATTATTTCAAAAATTCTATTACCATTCAAACCCTAGTAAGTGAACAAGATACCTATGTTCAACAATATTCTACATCAAGCTATTACTAATGGCTGAAAATAAAATTATGCAGAAAATAAAATAGCTCACAGCACTTCAGGAGAGTAACACCAACAAGATTTCAACCCCAAAGTCTTTCTTTATTTGCACCAGAAAAAGTTTACAAGAGAGCTTTCTTCAGCACAAGACTCACAGATCGAATGATCTCAAATGACCCCTAGCACCCTATTTAAAGGGAAAATTCCTAACGGCTAGTTCGAGTAATCCATGTCAAAATGATCTCGACCATCGATGAGGATCAAAATATCTTTTAATCCCATCCGTCGAATTTTTA